>WSFP011488572.1:0-15158 GCA_009831015.1 Picea engelmannii
AGATAATGCAAGAAAAGAACGAAGCAACAATTTGGTTACATTTTTAGCATTTAAAATAGCAGCAAGTTCAAGAACTTCTGTCTGTAAATGACACGAAGCAATTTAATTGAAATCTATCAGAAAAATATGAATAGCAGATCCTCTAGGGATCCATCAGGATAACACAAAATGGCCTCTATTATGATTTGCAATTACAATGAATGCTAGACAATAGCAACTTTCTGGATTGAAAGAAATATTTAATAAACGATATACTTTATAGAATTGTTTTTTCAAAAATGATTTGACAAACCGGGAATTTTTTCAATTCAAAAGGTCCTCGAGGTGTACTATTAGCTCGAAAATCAAATATTATTAATTATCCTTGAATTAATAGAATTCAGTCAAACGAATTGGATAAAATAAATCTGGGTGCTCATTATAATTCATGAAATCAATTCAATTCTCACCTTGGAAGCAAATGATAATTTGTATGTGACAATATAATTTTTTATCATACCTACAACCACCCATTTCATCATCAGCCGAGAGTAAGTCCTAGGTGCATTTTTGACATCATAGAAGCCCCTTGGATAGAGAAGCTTAGCCAAAAGGATTTATGCATTCGAAAATGCACTATCCATGAGTTAATCTGGGGGAATGTTTCCAAGGTTCACCAAATATAATTCTCTCCCAGAGTAAGAGAAACAAGCTAACTAGAGAATGCATTAATATATTATGAAAAAACTATATTTGAGGAGAACTGTAATAGGAGATAAAGAAGGAAAGGAAACATGGATAATTTGAACAATTACCTTTATTATAGATTTTTACAGCATTGGCTACATACAATACTAGAAAAATTATTGGAATACTACAAGGAGAACAAGAAGGAAAGAAAACATGGATAATTTGAACAATTACCTTTTTTATAGAGGTTTAGAACGTTGGCTACATACTGTTACACATTATTTTGGTCATCTTAGTGATCCATTGACAAACATGTGTTCATGTTCCCAAAAGGAGCCTTTCTTCAGGAGGAAAGTGACTGACTTTCTTTTATCAAGAACCTTGTTAAGGAGGTTCTCGCAGGCTGCACCATAAGCAGGGTGCGACGATGCCTGGTCGTCACCTTTTGCCTTAAATATTGATTACGATGTCTCCGCAAGTTTCCCTAAAGCTAGGGTGTGACGATGTCAAAAGACTAACAAAAGGTTAAGTTTCATGAAATTTCTAGAAGGGGATCTTCTAGAATATGAGGTGGCGTTCGTATGGTTGGGATCGTACTCGCTTCTCTGATTTGGTGGGATCATCCTAATCTCTTCAACCATATCTCTTTCCCTTATATAAAGAGGGATTTCTCATGGAAAAGGCTAAGGTTAATACAAGCAAGATTATTATTGAATAGGCCAAGAATTAGATGAAGAATTCTACTTCATTTCATACTTGAGGGATTCATTTCAACTTATCAAGTCATTGTGGATCTTTTTCATTCAAGATTGGAGCAAGTGTGTGTTGGAGCAAAGGGTCATCGGAAGGGGACCTTGCAACATCAAGGCCTTGCTTGTAATCTCCACTTTCATTATTATATAATACAACGATATGTTTCTTTCCCATAAAACTCATCTCATTTTATTGTATGATTCCTTGATCACATACATATGTTCTCGTTGAATATATTATTGATTTCACTTTGGTTGGCTTGTGTTCCTTTGCAAATCCAATATCACAGGAGCACTGGAGTGGAGCTAGGATGACAATGGCAAGAGGAAGTGATATTTAAATGGTATGTTTCCCATCTCTTGCTAGATAGTATACTCAATGATTAGAGATTAGGGAAAGCGTCATGTTCTGTTATGTTTTGTTCTAGATATAGGTGGATATAGGGAGATCTGTTTACGTCTGCATTTACCGATAAGTCCCATAAAAAAATTGGCGACCATACTGGAGATACGACCTCCTTTTGATTTTTTGCTTCCCATTTGCCTTTATCTTTCTTTCTTTTGATAAATTTCATTCTCTGAGTCTATGGGTGATCCATTTAGACTCCCTGGGTTTAGAAGTTCCTTTGGAATTTTTCCCTTTCTTCCAAATTTTTTAAATTCACAGAAATCATCGCATTGTACCTTATTAACAACAGGTGATGACCCTGAGATGTTGCTCTCTACTTAGCCAATCTAGTACGACGATGTCGCACCATGCTCTGCCAGTAGCCTGTGACAACCCTTTCTCGTCGCACTGTGTCCCATACCCAACCTGCGACGACTCCTATAGATTTTGATGGAGTGAGTCATCTTGTCTTTTACCACCCAGATTTTCCTTAGTAGCCTGGGGTGAAATTTCTATGCCCGTGATAAATTGATTCCTGAGTTTGAAGCTTTCTTGTGATTGGTTTTTAGAGATTGAAAGTCATGCTTTGCATTTTGCAAGTTTTTTACTTTTTCTCATTGTCACAAGGATATAATCTCACATCCTGATCTGAGTGCTTGTTTGAAAAAGGGTCTTTGGTTTGTTCTGAGTTTTGGATTCATTTTGTTTGTCAGATTGGTTGTTGATTAAGAAACATTTTTTCTTGCTTATGTCAAGAGTTTTTCTTGTCTTTTTCGTTTTTGTCTACATTATGAATTTGATTTGGGAATTGGGTTGAGAATGTCTTGATTTTCCTGGATTACGTTTTCCCTCCGTTATCACATCTCTGATTTTGTCTTGGAAAGGAAGAATTGAATTCATTTATTCTTTTTAGGTAATCCATTATACGAAAAAATTTACCTTTGAAATATTTGTAAAGAGAAGAAATTGATAAATTCTTAGTTCATGATTGTTTGGAATTGTGTTCATTCGGAATTAAGGAATTGCAATTGGTAGCATGTTGTACTTCAAAAGAAATACCTTCTCCCTACTGTAACTAGAATTCATTGAATTGAAAATTGCACATTCATCTCTTTTTTTCATTTTTATTGGGTCAAGGTCACAACATCAATTGTTTCACTTCCATCTCCCTTTTTGAGTAAGCAACCGCCTCTAAAACACAACGTAAATTTAAAATTTATTAGTAACTTTTAGTTTCTAGGGATATTTTCACCAACATTAGCTAGGATAGTACTTTGGAACAGGTTGTGAGGTACACTCTCCAAAGCATCAAAACACACAATAATATATTTTGGTAGGGAGAGTTCAAATCCAATTGTTTCATTTTGTCCTGGGAAGCTCTTCTCACACAAGGGTCAAAACTGAGGTCGCATTAAGACGAGCAGAGTTACTCACTTTGCTTTGTTGTTATTGGTGTAGATATTGCGCGTATTATGGGGGTCACTTGAAGGTATACCCACAATTATGAGTGGAAGCCTTTCGAGTTGATTTCGGGCTAGATACCCTACCTTTGCGTCTATATTGGAATGTCGATTGTTTCCCTAGGAATTATCGTTGTAGTTGGTAACCTTAGTAGCCTATATCTCTAGGGTCTTTACACGAGGTGATTGTGGAGGGGAAAGTCTTCATGGTACCTGGAATCGACGTTAGACAAACCCACTCGGGCTCCTTGGAGGGTATACCCATGATTATCTGTGGGAGCTTGCACTAGGGTATAAGTTCGTCAAGCAAGTCGTCAACATAATTTTTCCACCCGCTTATCCCAACCCCTTCTTGTCTTAATTTCGTGACATTGGATTTCATCACCAACTAGTGACTTCAAAATAAGAAGGTTTGTTTACTTGGTTTGATTCCTAGATTTTATTAGTGAGTGTTGTTTGTTTCCTCTAGTCGGCCATAGATTTTCTTCGTTCTCTACTTGGCTCAAGCAACATCATCCTTTTTCGCTCACATAGGATGTAAGGGCTACCCCCGAAAGATCCGTAAGGTTACTAACCTTTGCCTCCTAACTCACCAGAAGTCTCTCTTGAGGGAGTAGTCAATAACGAAGTAGCTACTGAAGTCGGAAGCACACACTCTTTAGAAGGATTTCGAATTGTTTCAGACTCTCTAGAGGCATTCAAACTTACCCCTCTCAAACCAGACACACGTATACTTCGGATGAATTCATCCAGAGAAATCGTTGTTGTTGATAATACTGAAATACCTACTAGACCTAACGCAGGATCTGGAGTAGAGGATCCAATTTTTCAATGTGAACCATTTAGGACCCCAGCTCATATTGTTGGAACTTCTGCTTTTGGTTCTAGCCCTTTGACAGTACATGATCTGTACGGTAACCTAGGATCTAGTCCTAATCGACCTATGGCATCACAAGTGCCAGAGACGTTTGTTACTTATACGGCACGTTTAGACCATTTTACTGGTACTACCAGTAACATCACCACCATTCCAGACCAGTTGTTGATTGGTTCTCACTCGATTCCTCCTCTTTAGATGGCCCATTCTACTATGTTCCCACAAGCTACCACGATTCCTACCGGAAATGTGGTTATCTCCCAAGCTCTGATTGGGACACCACTTCCACCTAGATCAAATCCATCGCTTCCCCCTGGGTATAGAGCTTTGAATACTTTCGTTGCTATCCCTACCCAAGTTCCATCCGGAGGTTCTGGACTCTTTGGTCCTCCTAGGTACAATGTTGTTGTTGGTTTTGTTCCTACACCTGCCCAGGTCCTCTCCAGAGAGTCTTATGTTCCTCCTCCACCTTTGCTTGGAGGATCTGGCCCTAGTGGCTCCAATCCACTTGGAGGTACCAGTCTTTCTATCACTTCTAGTTTTCATATTCCTGTTGGAGGTCAACCTCAAGCTGGGGGGAAAACTCAATTTGGGGGACAACCTCATATTGGGGCACAACCTCAACTTGGGGGGCAACCTCAATCTGGGGGACAACCTCAGATTGGGGCACAACCTCAACTTGGGGGGAAACCTCAGGTTGGAGCCCATAACTCATTATATGGACAGAGTGTGCCTGTGGTACAATCTTTACCCTGGAATATTCCTTTCCAAGGAAATATACAACCTTCCGGGGGACAACATCCTCAATTTAAATCTTTCATACCCCCTAACCTCGGTCAACCGTATCCAGGTTCTTTGAATACCACTTGGGGTCCAAACGTTCAACCTAGTGTTCCCTTTCAAGAGAACCCTCCTAATCAATCTAATCCTATGGGATATGTCCCTAAAAATCCTCCACAACCAAATTTTTCAGGACTGTCTCCTTATTTGTAGACCGCTTATGGTCCTACTAGTATACCTATGGGGTTTCCCCCTCAAAATTACCAGTTTCCACAAGTGAACCGACATTTGCCTTTCCTGGCCACTTTGGATTTACCTGATCTGTCTAGTATTTTGAATGATCCTATCTTACATTATCCTTACTAGCCCGTCATACCGGCCAAGTTACCATCCGACATTCCCAAATTTGACGGTCGAGCAGGAGAATATCTGAATAATCATGTTATGACGTTTCATCTGTGGTGTTCATCCAACTCCTTGATGGATGACTCCATCAGATTACAAATTTTCCAACGAACTCTCACGGGTTCGACAACAAAATGGTACATCGAGTTACCATGAGGTTTCTTCAATGACTTTAACACCCTAGTTATGGCCTTTCTGACACATAACTAGTTTCCAATTTTATATGAGACAAGAACCGGAATTTTGAGTTCTTTCAAGCAATCCTCATGCACTCATATTTATGATCACATCCATGAGTGGAGGAGGAGAAGGCGTCTAATCAAAGTTCCCCTTCTTGATCAACTATTGGCTAAGTGGTTTACCAAATCACTCATTGGACCTATCGCTCTTGATGTCGCCATGGGTGGTGTTGTCACTGAAGAGCAGGTGATTAGTTGTGCTCAATATATGGATCTCGTTTATTCGCAAACGAGAACGCTTTATGATTTGATCCCTGACGCTCCTCATCCTTCCACAAACCCTACCCAAAAACCTCCAACAGCTTCTCATGCTATTGATGGTGTGATTGGAACCTTCCACGTTGAGACCCAGTAGATGCAAGCTGGTCACACCAATCCCAAATATAATAATTCTAATGTACAAAATACTCCTGCTCCTACTCCTTCCACCAGTACGACTGTTGAAGTTAATTCTGTTCAATCCGCGCCTACCGGAAAGAATAAAAATAAAAATAAAGGGAAGGGTAAGAGCAAGGAGGACAAGAATAAAAATCCACAATCTGATAAATCCAAAACGAAAACCTCCGATGAGAAAGATAAATGTAAGCTACCCCTGCTTGATTTGTGGTGACGATCATTACACGAAAGATTGTTCGAGACGCGTTGAGGTTACTAAGTTCCTCCAAGGGAGAGAAAAACCTTCTACACTTGTCGTTTTGTCACAACCTTTCCCTTCTCAATAGTAAACCTAATTGGTCATTCATGACCAAGATTTTCTTTCTACCTCATCCTATGTCCTTATGTGTATTGGCGATTCTAAAAACAATGAAATTGCAATCGCGACTCGAGCCAAGGATTACTCTTCGTCAAAGGAAAAAGTTGATGATAAACCACCTTCGTTGGTTCAACCTTATCCCCCAACTTCACCTCCCAATGGTCCTCTTCATCTTGAACGACGAAGTCTCGATACAGTTCTTCACCCCCCTCCTAAGGGCATTGTTCAAAAGTCTGCATTCAACCCTCACGCACGTGCTGCCCAAAACTACAGCATTGTAGAAGATCTTGCGAGAGCACCCTCCGCGATGTTAGCTCTCAAAGTCCTTCAAAGTTTCCCATCTCAACGGAAGGAACTATTAAAGGCCATAGGTGGAATTGATCCCACAGATACTAATATCATAATCTTTGACTTGTAAGATCACGTTCCAAGGCTTCCTCCTCAACTATCTTTTTAGATCCAAGTTATTGTTGAAAACAAGAATATCTGTAGAACTATGATTGATGAAGGAGCCTTGACTTAAGTTATGTCTGTTAGTTGTTGGAAAGCCATTGACTCTCCTACCCTCACCAAATCAGACAATACACTTAAGGCCTTCAATGGTACAGTTTTTAAACCCTACGGTGTTCTTCCCTCGTTGTCTATTACGTTGGAAGGTAAATTAGTCAATGTAGAGGTTGAGTTATTCGATGCACCTCTTGATTATAACCTTTTACTTGGTCATAGTTGGATTGATTCCATGCGTGCAGTTGTGTCTACTCTTTTCTGTGTGGTATGTTTCCCACACCAAGGAAAGGTCATTATTGTTGACCAACTAGCCTTCTTTAATTACGATTCCTATACTAGCAATGTTCCCTTTATATCGAAGACACCCCCTGGTTACAAGAATGTCGGAGTGGTTCTTTTGAAAGATTACACTTTGATGGGTACTTTTCCAATCCCAACACCTGATATTCCCCCTCCTTTTTTTGCCTCTATTAACATGATATCCACCACCGTTCGTGAAACCCTTGTGTCATATGACCCGTGGATAGTACCTAGCCCTGGTGATTACCCTCGTTACGGTGACAAGATGCCTTTAAGTCCGGTCGAATCCTCTTACCAAGATATTCATTCGGACACCCCCTCCTCTCCTTCTCTTTGTGATTCATTTCCTGATCCATTTCACGTGATCTTTCCTACTGATGAGATGATCATGTTGATCATGTCTATGGAAGACACTCCCTGGGATGATGGGCATCATCGCTCCATTCTCTTTCTAGAATGTGACACCATAGAGAGTTATCAATGGATTTTGACTCTGTCGACTGTTGTTGTTGTTTCTTTCATTCCTGAGTCAACGGACGATATTTTTTACGAAGGGAACTTGAGAAACATTTCACATAACATCTCTCTCAACATCTCCATTAAACCCGGATTCATGGAGAATTTTTATATCGGGGCCTTGTGGTCTACTGTTGAGGTCCACACGTATAAAGACCTTTTCCAAGAATTTCGCGATGTTTTCTCTTGGAGTTATGAAGAGATGCCAGGTATTGATCCTGATATCGTTGTGCATGAAATTAAGACATACCTAGACGCTAAACCCGTTCGACAGAGACTTCTCCCAGTACACCCATGCAAAGCTGCTACTATCAAGCTTGAGGTTGAAAAAATTCTTAAAGCTGGATTTATTTATCTCATGGCTTTGACTGATTGGGTATCCAATATAGTTCTGATGAATAAGAAACAAGGTACCATCCGCATTTGTGTAGATTATAGGGACATAAATAAGTCTTGTCCTAAGGATAATTACCTGACCCCTTTCATTGACCAAATCATTGACGACTGTGTCAGTAGCAAAATATTCTCTTTAATGGATGGTTTCTCTAGCTATAATCAAATTAATATTTTACCCATGGACCAACATAAGACCGCTTTTATGTGCCCTTGGAGAACCTTTGCTTACCGGAAATTACCCTTTGGTCTCAAGAATGCTTGTGCGACTTTTCAGCGTGCTATGTCTTATGCTTTCCACGATATTAAGCACATTGTGCAACCCTATCTTGATGATCTATTGGTGCATTCCATGTGTCGCCAAGATCACCCGACACATTTGAGGTCCATTTTTGTACGTTGTCGTTATTATCGTATCCACTTAAACTCGCACAAATGCATTTTTTGTGTGGAGTCCGACCGACTACTTGGTTTTATTGTGTCTATACATGGGATTCGAGTAGACCCCTTGAAGGTTGAGGCTATCCTTAATCTACCTCCTCCTTCCACTTCACGCCAACTCCAAATTTTGCAAGGGAAGGCAAACTTTTTGCGTCGTTTCATCCCCAATTATGTTGAACTGACGAAAGGATTCACTCGGCTACTCAAGAAAGGTTACGAGTTTGTATGGGATGATACTGCAAATAAATCCTTTGAAGCTTTGAAACTTGCCTTAACTCGTACGCCATTATTGTTTCCCCCTAACTATAGTCGGGATTACTTCCTCTACTTAGCTGCTTTAGACTCTACCATTTCCATGGTCTTAGTCCAAGAGGATGATTCTCATGAAGAACATGATATACTATTTGAGTCAGAGTCTCACGATTACTGAGACCAAATACTTACATGTGGAAAAACTGGCCTTGGTGGTTGTTCAAGATGTCCAACATTTCCATCATTATATCTTGTTATGCTGAACCATTGTTATTTCCGATTGCAACCCTATGCAACATATCCTCACTTGACAATTGCTAGGGGGAAAGTATTCCAAATGGATAGTGATTCTCCAGGAGTTAGACTTGGAATTCGCATGCGCTAAGTCAAAGAAATCCTTGGTTTCACCGAACTGATATGTGACCTTCCCTCCACTCAGACAGAAAATGTGGCAGAGGATTCAATACATGACGAATCCCTTTTTCTAATCAGTTATGATGATGTATGGTACAAAGATATCATTATCTATCTCCAGACTCAAACTTTCCAGCCCAACCTATCTAATACATATCGTCATCGTATATGCTATCAAGCTCGACAATACATCATTCTCGGTGATACCCTTTATCACCGCGGTATTGACTCCATTTTTCGACGATGTCTGACTTATGATGAAGATGAGAAAGCTTTGAATGATTGTCACTCCGGAGCATGTGGTGGTCATATGTCTGGGTATGCCACTGCCCAAAATATCTTACGAGCGGGTTATTTCTGGCCTTCTTTGTTCAAGGACTACATCAGTGTTGTTCAAAAATGCCATGCTTACCAAACTTATAATAACAAAATAAGATCTCATCCTGGTCCCTTAAACCCTATAGTTTCCATTGGTCCATTCGCTAAATGGGGCATTGACTTCATGACATGTAACCCTCACTCGGTCGGGGGGCATGGATACATCATTATAAATGTGGATTATTTCACTAAATGGGCCGAGGCGATGCCTACATTTTATAGCACCGAGAAAACTGCAACATTTTTCATATTCAATCACATCATTACTCGCTTTGGTATCCCTCAAGCTATCGTTACTGATCACGGTAGTCATTTTCAGAATTTCATGATGTCCGAACTTACTGAAAATTTGGGTCTTCACCATGAAAACGCAACCCCCTATTACCCACAGGCCAATGGCCAAGTTGAAGAAATCAATAAATTTCTCATTACTATGCTTCGACAGATGATAGGAATTCATAAGACAAGCTGGCACACGATATTGTTCTCAGCATTATGGGCCTATCGGACATTATTTAAGTCGGCCACGGGATTTACACCTTTCTAGCTATTTTATGGTATCGAGACTATATTGTCAATTGAATGTGAAATACAATCTTTAAAAAAGGTCATTGAACTTCTCCCCAATACCTCTACTAAAGAAGAGCGTCTTTTATATTTAATGCAACTAGACGAAACCTGTCACGATGCCACCCTAGTTATTGAAACTCAGAAGAAGCATGTTAAATCCAAATACGACAAGCATGTCAAGCCATGTGTTTTTTTCTGAAGGTGATCTAGTTCTCCTATATGAACAAGATCGTGATTTTCTAGGGGTCGGTAAATTCGAGGCTATGTGGCAAGGTCCTTACATTGTCAAACATGTGTTGGAGAATGGAGCTTATGAGCTAGTTGATTATGATGGAATCCCTTTGAGTGAACCCAGAAATGGGCTTTACTTAAAGAAGTACCATGCTTAAGTCATTTTTGCATGAGTGCTTGTACTTTTAGTGTATCATACTCTTGTATGTTTTTTCGTTGTTTGGTTTCGACCTTCAACTGCATACCTTGTGTTGTGTTTGGTTTCCATATGTCGATGTCTTCGCTACCCTACATTGGCTTCGCTGATGACGCTAGTCGCATCACTCAAAACTTAGCATCTGTTGCTTGGGAAATCTATGAACCTATAGATGAATTGATTAGTCTACATGGTGTTTTCATTGGTCATGCAACTAACAATATTGTGGAATACAATGTAGTCATTGAATTGTTGACCGATGTTGTGTTACTTGGAACTCATCATCTTATTGTATGACTTGATTCGCAGTCAGTATTCCTACAGTTGAGTAATGTCTACTCCATTCGAAGTCCTACGTTATTAAGGGTATATTTACAAATTCGCCTCTTGGAACTTCATTTTGATTACATTGAATATCAACACATTCCTAGATGTCTAAATACATTAACTGATTCTTTAGCCAATTATGTGTTAGATAGAAATTTGAGAAATTTATAAAATCCAATCACACTTTGTATATACAACAAGTAAGTCGGTAGAATCCTGATATATATATAACGATAAAAGTGTTACAAAAAGTGTTTTTGTCTGAAGACCAAAATATAAAAAATGTGAAGCAATTGGCTTCATATACAAAAAGAGCATCAAGGATGTTGCTCTCTATAACATGTGACTGTCTGTGATAACTTGTGGAGCAGTCGATCGATGGAAGCAGACACGCCCACTGTATGGCGTTGATAATGCCTCTAGATATCATCGATGGAGGCATATGGGATGTTAAACGTAAGCCCCTCTAGATTCTTCTCCAGAATCTCATAGTCAGTAGCAACCACTCCTTCTACGTCATTTCTCTCCCCTCACCTCTAGATGGGGAATCAACCTAGAGTTCAATAAGGTCCCATGTTTGCATCATCGAAAGAGCATTTGATTAGTCATCGGATAAATAACACATAAAAAAAATTATAAAAACAAAATGTACTTCTTACCTATGTCCCCCCATTGGGAACCCTCAAGAAGAACCAAGTCTGGATCACCTCAGAAGTCTACACCGGCATAGGCATAGTCATATACCATAAGCATCTGGGTCCTCAACCAGTCAAAGAAAACATCATTATATTTTATGATAGGACCAGTCACATGTCGTGCCATGAGGTTGACTCACCTCTTCATTCTTGGATCATGTGGGGCAGGTATATCCCACTCTAACTGCAAGTGTAAATATGGGACCCTCTCCAGGAAGAAGGACACCAAAATCGAACCGTATCTGAATTGTTTCAGGTCACCATTCCCACACTTGGTTGATTGTTTTTTCATGCTTCTAAGAACCCCGTCACACCAATTAAAAACTCGGGGCTCCATGCATTCCAACGCATACTATAAGTAACTCTAAAGAGCCATATGGGGAGTTGCACTACCTGCCATGCACATGATAATGTAGAGGATCGTCCGTAGAGGTAAGTCACAAGCATCTCTGATAGAGACTTTGCCGCTATGTTTCATAGTACCGGGTACACATTGTTCAATAATATAGTGACTCATGGGCTCACCACCTCCCCTGCTACCTGTCAGTGTAACTCGGGCCTCATGATGAGACAAATCGGTCAAGAAATAGATATCCTAGATAACTATCATCAGAATGACTGCCCCGACATAGAATGCTTGTTGGTTCACGTCCCACATGTAAACTAAGTATTCTAGTAACCTCAACTGGGCCCTCATGCCCTTGATCTTGAAGAATTTTAGCAGTCCACACTGTCGGAGGGAATTTACCATTCCCGGGTCATTTTCGGCAAAGTAATATTACGCCTCATGCTCTATCTCTCTCTCTCTCTTCATTCCACCATTCTTACTATAGAAAACCTGCAATGGAACATAAAAGAGGGATTAGCATATTCATCTCTTCCCTGGAAACTTTTTATTGGAAAATACATCTAAAAACACTTTTTCATGTGTGCATGTCGTAGGCTAGGCCATCCGTACAGTGCGAAGTCATTGGAGGATAGCCTAAAGGCCGCCTGCGATGACCCTGGGTCTTCGCAGGGCACGATATAGGGCGACTGGGATGACCTCCACGCACGGGTACCCTTGAAAACTCAACCCAAAAAGTCATTTCTAACCAATAAAAAACAAAAATTGATCCATGAAAAGTTGAAAGAGATGAAAATTACTTGTTCAACGGAGACCATTCGTCAAATGATCAACTGTGCTTCCCGTAATCCGCAGTGAAAGATTGAGGTAAAATGGGGGGTTTTGGAACAAAGTTTGGTGGAGTAACAATGAAATAGTAAAAAGATGTTTTTACCTGTTTTTATTACTTTTTTACTTTTTCATTTTTATTTTTATATTATTTTATATATATTCCACCTAAACCCTAAAGTTCTAATGACATTGCAAGTGTTTAGTTTTTTGCAGATGAAAAACCTAGGAGTGAAGTATTGAACAAGGATATGTCTTTTGGTTTGCTTTTATACATTTGTCGCATGTGCAATTCATTTTTAGATTTTTTTAGGAAAAACTTTGAGCTTAGGTTTTGTTCCTTCTCATGCTCGTAAATCAATGAGAATGTAACCAAGTATACTTTTGTCTTCTTTCCATACTCGTAATGGTAACACGAAAAATGAAACCCATGGAGTATCCTTTAAGCTCTTTTCATGCTCTGTAAAAATGAAAATATTTCTGAGCGGCCTTGTTCTTTTCACGCTCGTAAAAGTATTTGAATAAAACATTTGAAGAAAGGTAGGTTATCACTTTTTCGATATCATCAGATTAGTTTACAAAAAAAGAACTCGTGGATTCCTCTTTAAGTGTTTTTCAGACTCTCTAAACATGAAAAATCCCTAAGTTTTCTCTCTTTGGACTTGTTAAACAAACATAGAAAGACCCATATGGGACTGAACCACTCCTTCTTAGGGTTCGTTAAATGTACTCCGAGGGACTTTTCCAAAGGATGAGCTTACATCAACAAGCATATGTTATCCTCCTCAAGCTTGCGTAAAAATAAAGAGGTACTCGCAAGAAATGGTGGGGGGAAATTTGGGAAAGAAATGTGTCTTTGTATCTGTGTTAGTGGCAATAATAGTCGCTCTTGAACATGACACCCCCCTTCATCATTGTATCCAGGTTGGGAAATCCATTCATATCTCGTTTGACCATCCAAATTTCCATATGTTGGGTCTTCCTTGAGTCAATGTTTCCAAGACCATTGTCGTGTCATTCATATGTTCAAGAGAATTCCAGCCTTAATAATCCTCCTATCGAGTCGGCCATCTGCAGTTATAAATTTTCTACCATGTCAGCCTTCCCTGTGTCAGTTTCGAATCATTTCATAAACTGATCTATCTCAAATTTGTTACTTATTTTATGTCATTGATGGGGGATACATCAAGGCCCTCCTGTGACGAGTCTTTTCCTGTCGAATTCAACTCATTATCCAGGAACAAGACTTAGAAATAATTCAGTTCCTTAGAGCCTGCATGCCTCAATGGTAGGTTTCTTCACTTTCAACAATGGGTTCACATCATTGGCCCCTGATTGGAGGATTCCCTCAAGTGTTCAACTTCAACTCTTTTATTCACACTCATTGGATTGTACTAAGGTACATTGGGAGTCATTGACATCAATGGTGATTTCCCTCGCACTTGTTAACAATTTTCATTAATGATCGGTAATCAAGTGGTTTCTATCATGTTCGACTTCAACACCTATAATCACATGGTTAGATTCACACTTAGGGACGACGGAAATGAAGATCATGGATCATACCATTCCGGTCCATTTTGCGACTGAGTATTCATGATTTGTATTGGCACATAGATCCACTTTGTATGTCTCGTGGCTATGTCCGAATCTGAGTCATTTTAGCACATAGATCTATAGTGTATTCTGGGTGGTTATGTTGGTTTCACATTGACATGGATCCATAGTGTATATTTGATGGCCATGACTCATTTGACATTTTGTAATCTGAGTATGGGAATTCCTACCTTGGACAATGGTATATTTTTATGTTGATGCTTGACTGTTTGCAGGCTCTCGACTAATGTGCTCTTTGTTTCCGACACACACATTCTACAAAGTATTTCGGCTATCAAGATTTCCAGCCTCATACTTTGGGGGGCATTCTGTTACACATTATTTTGGTCATCTTAGTGATCCATTGACAAACATGTGTTCATGTTCCCAAAAGGAGCCTTTCTTCAGGAGGAAAGTGACTGAATTTCTCTTATCAAAAACCTTGTTAAGGAGGGTCGTCACAAGCTACACCATAAGCAGGGTGTGATGATGCCTGGTCGTCGTCCTCTACCCTAAATATTGATTGCGATGTCTCCGCAAGATACCCTAAAGCTAGGGTGCGACGATGTCAAACGACTAAGAAAAGGTTAAGTTTCACGAAAGTTCTAGAAGGGGATCTTCTAGAAGATGAGGTGGCGTCCATATGGTTGGGATCCTACTTTCTTCTCTAATTTGGTGGGATCATCCTAATCTCTTCAACCATCTCTCTTTCCCCTATATAAAGATGGATTTCTCATGGAAAAGGTTAAGGTTAATACAAGCAAGATTATTATTGAATATGCCAAGAATTGGATGAGAAATTCTACTTCATTTCATACTTGAGGGATTCATTTCAACTTATCAA
>WSFP011488573.1:0-15158 GCA_009831015.1 Picea engelmannii
GCCTGGTCATACACGGAGATGCCTGGCCTCGACCCATCTATTGTCGAACATCGTATCGACACCTGGCCAGACATCACACCAGTTCGCCAGAAACAGCGACCGCTACACCCATCTAAGGCCGCGGCTATCAAAGCCGAAATTGATAAATTACCTACGGCTGGGTTTATTTACCCCATCGCTTACACTTCATGGGTTTCCAACCCTGTACCCGTCAACAAAAAAATAGGCACCATTCGCGTTTGCACCGACTTTCACGATCTCAATAACGCATTTCCCAAGGATAACTTCCCAACGCCTTTCATCGATCAGATTATCGACGACTGCGCCGGCCACGAGGCTCTTTCCTTTATGGACGGATTCTCTGGCTATAACCAAATTCAAATCCACCCAGCCGACCAGTATAAAACCGCATTCATTACCCCATGGGGTACGTTTGCATATCGTGTCATGCCCTTCGGCCTAAAAAATGTCGGTGCAACCTTCCAGCGCGCGATGACATACATCTTTCATGATCTGGCTGCCATCATCCTCGCCTACCTAGACAACCTCACCGCTCGATCTAAGAAACGCAGCCAACACCTTGATGATTTACGAATCATCTTTCAACGGTGTCGTCAGTACAACATCCGCTTTAACCCTCTCAAGTGTGTATTATGTGTCACCGCAGGGCACCTCCTTGGTTTTATCATTTCCCACAGCGGTATTACCGTAGACCCCCTTAAAGTCAAAGCTATCACCAAAATTCCACCTCCTCGGAATTTACGACAACTGCAGAGTCTACAGAGCAAAGCTAACTTTCTGCGTTGCTTTGTTCCTGATTACGCCATACGCGCACATGGTTTCCTTCGCTTACTATGTCACGACATCCCCTTTCAATGGGACGACTATGCCCAACAGTCGTTTGACGACCTAAAAGCAGCACTTTCAAGTGCACCTTTGATAAGTGCACCTGACTACGATCGCGACTACATTCTCTACGTATCAGCATCAGCTGTATCAGTAGCCGACGTCCTCGTCCAGCTCAGAGATGACAATCGTGAACACGTCATTTACTACGTCAGTAAGAACCTCTCAAGACCACCCCTGAAGTACAAACATGAAGAAAAACTCGCTCTTGTCGTTGTCCTCGCAGTCCAGAAACTGCGCCACTACATTCTGCTTCGCACCACCAAGGTCGTCGCAGATTCCAACCCTATGCAATACTTACTCAGCCGTCGCCAAGTTAACGGCAAATTCACTCGATGGATCGTTATCCTTCAGGAATACGACCTTGAGTTATCAACACCAAAGAGTAAGAAGGCCCTTTTTCTAGCCGAACTTGTCACGGCCCTTCCCTCTGACACACCCAGTCCCCCCGTCAATACTGACTTTCCTGACGAACATCTCTTTTACATCGCTTCTGATGATCCTTGGTATGGAGACCTTCTCGTCTACCTATGAACTCAAAAGTTCGGTAACCATCTATCACGAGATGATCGTCGGCGCATTCACCATCAGGCCCCCCACTATCTCCTCATCGGTGACATCCTATATCGGCGGGGCGTCGACACCATTCTTCGTCGCTGCCTAACTATTGATGAGGCCGACTGAGTCTTAAACGACTACCACAGCGGCGCCTGTGGGGGCCATCTTTCGGGCATTACCACGGCTCAAAATATTCTCAGGGTCGGTTACTTTTGGCCTACCTTGTTTCATGATTGCATTCATGCCGTGAAACGATGTGAGCAATGTCATCTCTATGCCAACAAAGCCCGAGCCCCCCCCCCGCCCTTCTACACCCTGTCATTACTGCGGGTCCCTTTTGTAAATGGGGCATTGACTTTATGACTTGTAATCCCCCCTCCAGCAATGGTCACAAATACATTGTTGTCGCCGTCGATTACTTCACCAAATGGGCCGAAGCTATGCCCACTTTCAACAACACCGCTGACACTGCAGCGCGTTTTTTCTTTAACCACGTCATATCCCGTTTTGGCGTACCACTCCAACTCGTTTCCGATCATGGGAAACACTTTGAGAACGAGATATTCATCGAAATCTCTTCTCAGTTAGGCTTCTCTCATGAGTTTTCCTCACCATATCACCCTAGTCAAAACCCCCTAAAACCCCTTGTACGCCCCCCCCGTACCTACCCTGCCCAAAAATTAGAAACCTATTTCTATGCAGGACGATCAGACCACTAACCTGCAACTTGCACACCATCGATCGGATACCTCGTGCTCCCTGAATCACCCAATCTCCTCTGAATCTGCTCGGAAACTCACTGTAGCAGCAAGTACAAATGAGGTGGCAATGTGGGCCCTACAGCTATATATAGGCCTTTTTCCAAACTTCCACTCACCATTCCGGGAGCCCACGGCGTCCATTTTTCGAACCGTCTTCAGCCACGAGATCAGCGTCCTGCCACCTACATCACGGCTGTCCCTGGGTCACTTTTCATCCTCGGCCCCCGGGGCGCCTTTTTTCTATATCATGGTCAGGTACGCACGTGCATAGTCACATTTGTCAAATATATGCTCATATCTTTGATTCTCTTCAGATATTGTTCACTTTGGGTATTTGGTTGTTCTATGTGCAGGTAATTGATCATCATCTCTCCACATCATTCCTTCAGGTATATACTCAGCACTGGCATGTAGTCTCTCCCGCTGTATTGCATTTACATTTCCAGTCACACCCTCCGATTTTGGCCTTTAGGATACCCATTCCCGGCTCTGCAGTACTCACACCTCCAGTTGCATCTTCAGTACTGTCACCCGGTAGCATTCTCACCCACATGAGTTGTCCCATTCATAGCACCTTTTGGCACTTTTGACACTCATGTTTTTCTTCATTACCCTTTAGGGATGGGAGTCCCGGTAGTCTTTCATCATGTTGCAGATCACCCACATACTTCTTCTCCTCATTTTTTCTAGCTTCCCATATGGACTCCCAGATCATCGCTTCATGGTTACGTTCTTTTTACCTGCACCTCCGCAGGATCACGAACCCACCATTTCATCCACAATCAGTTTGCCCCTCTGCGAACCTATCTTCGTTTCACCTACCTCATACAGAAACTTGCCAATGGGGCCCCCACCCTTCATCAGTTTTCCAAGAAATTTCTTCCCTCCCTGGGGCACTCATTTCACACTAGGGCACCTGTTTCTGTATTTGTACATCTTTCCCACATTTATTCATTGTTTATTGTACAAACGCCTTTATTTTTCGTTATTTACTTTTGTCGTCATCGTTGGTGACCTGCTTTCCTTTTGGCCACACGCAACCCATGTCACCCTTGGTTGGAGATTTACTTCTCATTTACCCTCGCCGGCATCGTCTATATCTTCAGAGTACTACCCAGATCACTTACCTATACCCTCTGAATTTTTTCACCTTGTCCCACCTCTGGCACAACTTATCCTCGGTCTTGGCGTCCCCCTGACACTCGACCTTGTCACACGGTTGCGGCCACTGTTTGTCTCATACATTCTCCAACCAAGGGCAGTCTTGAGTATTCCCACTTCTTGACTTCATCCATGTACCTCGGCCACTTCCTCACCACAGTAGATTCCGTGAAGCCCTTTGCTTCTGGGAGTCGCGTCCCCCTTTTGTCGACATCAGCATAATTTTCTAGAAGGGCGACAGTATCTTGATTCTCATTTTCCATTCAATGAGAGATCTCGGACGGCACAAGGGGAAACACCATTGCTCCCTGATGTCGTTGACCCCCATAACATTCGACGCCAACACTTTCTCATGTTGTGGTGGGTCTTACTTTGCGACTATTGCAGTTATTATTATCATTTGCCGAAGACCTCTGAACGTGGTAGGGCCATCAATTCCCGCATCATTATCGCTGCTTATTACCGCGACCATTGCCTATTGTTCATAGTATGTTCCGCTGCAGAATCGTCTTCTACCTTTATCATTACCGCCCCCGAGGGCGCTGTAGTTGTCTACACCAACATTTCCGTCATCTTTTTTCAGAGTTACATCATACGAGCATGGGGCATACCCGCCTCGTTTGTACACAGTTGTATATTATTACGCACCTTATGGAAGGTCGGGTTCTACCAGTTCCTTTCTTCTCCAAAGGATTGCTCTACATGGTCTCACTCTTGCTCTCCCTTACAACACCATTCTCAGTAAAAGAAACATTGATGGATTTCGGCTATACGTATGCTCCTAACCTCATCCTTCAGGGGGCATCTGTTATCACTGAAATTTCGTCCGCACATGGCGACAAGAACTTCGCATCATCAAAACATGAATGAAGTCATTCATGGCACTGGATTAATTCCACAGCATTGCAAAAGGGTCAAAAACTATACTAAGTGACCAAAAATTGAAGGGAGCTTTACAGAATCTGGGTGCGCGTGCATATGCGCGTAACAGCAACGTACAATGCGTGCATACACGCACAATGCACGGTTGTTGGGTGACAAACCCGAGCACCTGCTAAACGGTGCATTTATTGAAATTGGTCGGCCTCCCAACCACTAATGGATCAGCTCCCAAGTCAATTTGACACCAAATCCGAGCTCAATCCGCATGGTGGGTTGGTCAAAGACCTAATTGAGCCCTAAAGAGCCCCTTTTCACACTCCAAAGAGGTTACATAAACACCCAATGCTAGGCTATAAAAAGCCATGAATAACCATCATTTTATCAAGGAATTCTATGCATTGTTATGCTGCCAAGATTGTTAAGGACTCATTCTTTAACAAGAACACATAGGCATCATTTCACAAGAGCTATCCATCTCTCCCTAGAGTGGATAAGCTTGGAGTTCTTTCACCCACATTTTCATCTTTTCATTGTAAGGAGAGCAAGCTAGTGAGGGCCTCAAGAGCCTTCCATTGGAGAAAGAAGGGACCCAAGTCCCCTTTCTTCATTGTGCCTTTGGATTTCATCAATAGACCAGCTTATACATTGGTGATATTGGTCCATTTGTATTTATTTTTCATAATTTTTTATATGCTCATAGTTTTAGTTTGTTTTAATTTATTTCTTGTTTATAGTTATGTTGTTTCTCTTTCTAACCTTTCCTTTTACAGCTGTCATGCCTAGCAGAGCCCAACTGGGCATGTAAGCACCTTTTATTTTCTCATCAAGTGACGAATTGGGTGTAAACACTCTCCACTAAACTTGTGCTAGGATTGTAAAGTGAATGTGTGTCAAATGAGTTAGCGCCTACCTTTATTTATACTAGTCTGTCAGGTCACAGATGACTTATCAAGTAGGGACAACCTATATTTCTGGAAAATATATTTTCTCTTTTATTAATTTATGTGGGGCCAACTTCTCTTCTGGGGTCTTCTAATTTCTTCTAGGGATTCTTTGATTTCTTAGCATCTTCATCTCTAAGAAAACTTATCTAGGAGATGAATACCTCTCGCTGCTACCAAAAACAACAACACTCCCTCTTAGCTAGGGAGGTATTCTCTATGATGTTCTATTCTGGTCCTCATAGCCTCACAGGCTATGCCATGGTCCTCAGACCATGTCATGGTCACGTAGAACATGTTACTGGTAGCATATCCATAGTCATGCATACTATGCTATGGTCATGCAAACCATCCCATGGTCATGCAGATCACGCTACCATAGCCACACAGGCTATGCCATGTTCACATAGACCATGATCCATGATGTTTCTCCTCCCTTAGTACTCATAAGACTACCACCATAGTCACGTAGACTATGTCATGGTCACGCAGACCACACCATGATTGTGCAGATCACACTACAAGTCACGTAGACTTGTCTCATGCTACTCATTTACGCCCTCAGCCATATGACCGATCTAGGAACCCTTGGTCAGAGGGAGAGTATATGCCCATGGTAGGAGAAACATCATGACTTCCTCTCATGGAGGAATCCCTCTCAATGATGGTGTACACACTGCATCACACCAAACTTGTCCCTGAAGTACTCATACTTCATTCTAGACAGAGGCTTGGTGTGAATGTCCATTATTTGCTCATTTGTGGCTATGTACTGAAGATCCACTACTCCTTTTTGCACCATGTCTCAGATGTAATGGTATTTGATCTCTATATGCTTTGAGTTTTCATGAAATATTGGATTCTATGAAATCTTCACACAACTTTGATTATCACAATATATTAAATTTGGTTCCATCTCTAGATCAAATAACCCTGCAAGCAACTTCTGAAGCCACATTGCTTCCTAGCTTGCAACATTGGCTGCAATATAATCTACCTTTGTTGTAATGAGTGCCACTAATGTTTGTTTTCTTCTCAACCATGAGATCATTCCTGATCCCAAAATGAAGCAACATCCTAATGTGTTTTTCCCATCCACTACACTCCCTGCCAAGTTAGAGTTTGTATAACCTTGCAAATTTACTTCACCATCCGAGACATAACTGAGTCCATATCCAACCGTACCACATAGATACCTGAACACATGATTTGTTGCTACCAAATGTACATGTCTAGGATCAACCATGTATTGACTCAGAGTGTTCACTGCAAAGCCTATATCTGGCATGGTGTTAACCAGGTACATCAAGGATCCGATAAATTGTGCATACATCATGGGATCAACTAAATATGAAGATGAATCACTCAAGAGCTTCATATTTGTAACCATAGGTGTGGCCATGGACTTGCACTCCATCATCCTGAATATTTGTAGGATCTCAACTGTATATTTTCGTTGGCTAAGGCAAATCTCATCTAATCGTTGCCACACTTCTAATCCCAAGAAGTAGTGCATCAAACTGAGATCCTTAATCTCAAACTATGAAGTGAGTTCCCTCTTGCACCCATTGATGAGCTTCTCATCCCCTGTAAGAAACAGGTCATCCACATATATTACTAGTATCAAGGGGAAACCGTCTTCAACCTTGTATTAAAGGTTTGGATATGCATCACTCTTGGTAAACCCCCATCTCATCAAATAAATGTCTATCCTGGCATACCATGCCCTAGGTGCCTACTTAATCCTGCACAAAGATTTATTTAACCTGCAAACATGGGACTCCTTCCCATGGATCACAAAACCTTGTGGTTTCTCTATGTACACTTCTTCTTCAATTACACCATTCAAGAACGTAGTCTTGACATCCATTTGGTGTAACTTCCATACCATCACATAGGAAATAGAAATAATCAATCTAATAGAAGTGTACCTTGCTACTAGAGAAAATGTCTCATCATAATCTTCTCCCTCTTTCCGGGAGAACCCTCTAGCTACAAATATATCTTCGTACTTCTCTATGTTTCCATATGCAACATGATTGATATTGTAGATCCACTTGTAAGTCACCACTAAATTCCCTTCTGGTCTCGGAACCACTTCCCACACATCATTCTTCATGATGGATTGGTACTCTTCCATCATATCATCCTTCCACACTTATTGTTTTGTAGTTTCATCGAAAGTGGAAGGTTCTCAGTCAATGATATTACTCATAATTGCCACATAGTTGGAAAACATGTGTGGTCTCTTTCTCTCTCTAAAGGAGCCACTGGGAAATGCATATCATTCAACATCATGTAAATTATTTTGGAACCATGCGGAGATCTTCCTGGATACTATAACTTCTTTGGGTGGATCTATCGGCATCTCTAGCTCTATTGTCTCATTATGATATTCTAGAAGATGTTCTTCTGGAGTAGAGTCAAACATTATTGCATCCCTAGGATCTTTGTGCTCCTCTTTGTCCTCATCCATGTGAGACTCCCTAGATCTCCTGAAGGATACTTCTTCATCAAATGTGACATCCCTGATAATCTTGATTTGTTTTTGTCTGAGGATATATATTATGTAAGCCTTCGACGTCTCACTGTATCCAATGAAGATTCCCTTCGTCCCTAAAGGGTCCAGCTTCGTTCTCTTCTCCTTGGGAACATGTATACACATTGGACAGCCAAATACACTCAAGTGGTTGACTTCTAGTTTCTTCCCGATGAAAACTTATTCTGGTGTCTTTTCCCCAAAATATTATGAGGACTTATGTTATGGACATACAATGTTGTGTTGGATGCTTCTACCCATATATGGATGGGTAAGTTCTGGTCATGGTTCATTTCTTTAGCATCTTCTATAATTGATATATTCCTTCACTCTGCAACCTCATTATGCTAGGGGTTGTAGAGAGTGGTCAGCTCCCTCTTAATCCATGCTTCTCTACAAAATTATTTGAACTCATTTGAGGTGTCTCCACCTCCATTGTCTGACCTCAAAATCTTAATATTTCTACCGGAGATATTTTACATTGAAGCCTTGAATTCTTGAAACTTATCAAAAACTTCATATTTTGTTTTCAAGAAATAGATCCATGTTTTTCTTGAGAAATCATCAATAAAAGTGACATAGTATAAAAAGTTACCTAGTGAATGTATCATCATTTGTCTGCATGTGGCTAAATGTATGATGTCCAAGATTCTCTTGGACCTACTGTCACTGTTTGGAAAACTTCCCTTGGCATTATTTCCAAGTGCACACCCTTTGCATACTCCATCATGATCCACCTACATATTTGGTAGACCTGTAACCATCTTGCTCAAAATTAGCAAGGCTCTGTAATTGAGGTGAGAAAGTATTTAGTGCCATAGCTCATTGGAACTAATATTTTTATGTACGAGAGCTTGTGTTGGGTGTCCCTTCAATTTGTACAAACCTCCCTCTCCGACACCAATCATAGTAGTTTAATCTATACTTGATTTCTTAGGCCATAGAAGGACTTGGTCATCCACAAAATATACTCTAAAGTCGTGATCTTCTAAAGCATATATAGAAAGAATATTCTTATTTAAGCCTTGTACAAACAATACATATTTTATTGGAATAGTCTTACATGATTCAAGTTGGTAGGAAGCTTCTCATATTCCATTTAATGCATGCCTGGAATTGTCTCCAAGCACCACCTGAAGGGATGAACTCTTTTATGTCAACTTTGTAAGAGAGTTTCAGAATCCGGTCATGTTCTTGGAAGCACCATTGTCCACTAGAAAAATATCACTTCCTTGAGTGATGGTACCTGTGAGAGATGAGACAAAGACATATTCTTCATCTTGAGTTTCCTTTGTCTTATTCTAAGGTGTAGACTCCTCCATGTCTAATACATGTGCATGATGATTTCTCTTCCCTTTCCCTTGAGGAAACTGGTAAGAGAAGTGTCCTAACTTCTGACAGGTGTAGCATCTAATCTTAGATACATCCTTCTTGTAGTATGAAACCTTGGATCTTCTATTCTTATTTGGATTGTGGTTTCTTCCTTCCTTCATTTTCTTCACATGAGGGGTAAGAGCTTGATTTTATTCATCATTGGTTTTTTGTGAGTTGGATATCAATATTTATTCTTCTTGGGTACATTCAGTCCACAGCTTGTCAAACTTGGGTAGTTTTCTTCTTGTGCAAATTTCTTGAACGAATGCATCCCAATAAGAGGGAAAACCATTAAGGGTTGTGGTCACAAGCTCTGCATCGCCCACTGTGTTGTTCCTGAGATTAAACTTAAGGCTCAAAGAATAATTTCAAACATCGGGAAAGTTTTAAGAAAGTTTTTTTTAAAAGTGGTTTTTCTACCTTAGTTATGTGAGAAAAATTCCTTAAATGAAATTAACAATATGGCAGCACATAGGCTGTATTTCGTGTCTGAGACAAAATTGTAATGTCGAATGGTGTGAGAGAAAACTACAAAACTGTAAAACAAACCAAGGCATCAATTACTTAAGAGTCTCACCTTGTTGCAGTAGAAGAAAATAAATAGTGTAACCCTGAATAAAGTATATAATATGGTAATTCACATAACTCACGGGTCTTGATTTACTCACAGTAAATGCAGAGGAAAAACTGCTTGTTTAAAAAATTACCAAGGCAATACAATTACAGTAGTTGTTGTACTAAATTGAAATCAAACATTTATCAAGGAAATGCTTAAAGAAGTTGCTGAGAAATGGAAAAACAGAAGAAGTGCATAACCCAAATTAAACAAAACTTGGAATCTTTGTCTGCACTTGTATTAATACTCTATAAGGAGAGTTCTCTCTGTTACAATCGGCAAGAAGTAAACTCTAATAGATCTTCAATCTATGTATTTATACAAAATGGTCTCAACTCAAAACCATTGGACTTATCATAATTAAAAATAGTAAATATCAGAAATAAGAAAATAGGGCATAGAGAACGATGAGCTTTGTTGGCAGTCTCTTTGTCTGCTAGCCGAAACACTTTTGTCTTCTAATCTTCTTGATGTTTTGGCACAACGTCCTGGTCATCATAGATTTGTTTCCATTTTTCCCCTCATCCATATCCAATCATGTAATAGCACTTTCTTACTTGTTTCCAAATGTGCTTGCCTTCCCATATTGAATGCATTGAATGCATCTACTTACTAATTTCAGTACCATCCCTGAAGGCTCAGTTGCTTGATTGGCCTCGAAAGTGTATAACTTTATTTCTACCTGAGGTATATTTTCCTATATCTTTTTATCTCCTTGAGATGTGACCTGTAACTACAAGCTCGGGTTCACTATCCATTTGTTTATTTGAGTAAGATCAATCCGTTTCATATTTTGAATGGTCATCAAAGCTTCATGTTTGCTTGTTATAGAATTATACTGATTATTTTCTATGTCGATTTGACCTAGGGATTCTGAAATAGCATTCCCTTCAAAATCAATTAGCCCTTTGTCTAGTGTTGTCATTGCTTCTAGACAAGCTTCAATTCAATCTCTGGCAAGTCTCTTGCCTTCTGCTAAATTTGTTTCCCAAGCCTTCAGAACTATATCACCTCTTATTTGTTCTAACAGAGAGAGCCAATGTACATTTGAGATATCATCCTTTGGTATCAATAAGATGGCCTCTTGAAACTTATCTCGAGTTGAATGAGCTTCTCTCTCCTTGATATAGATGTCTTTCAGAGAAAGGTCAATCGCCTGGTAACACTTCTAGATGGATTCTACCTTCACAAAAAGATCTTGCTGGGCATTTTCAAGTTTTTCATTTATTTCAATTGCTTGGGTTTGGAGAGCCAAAATATCCACTGAGGTACTTTTGGTCAACTCCAACTTAGCTTGCAATTGTTTTATTAATTCAGCATGTTGGGTGATCAGTCCTTGATTGAACTGAGAATTCCTTTGGAGCTCTTCAAAGTTGGCCTGGAGTTGTTGAATCCGTTGTTTATCATATGTTCTGGCCTATTCAAAATCTTGGTTCATCTTATCCTTCATATCATGTTCCATATTCATTATCTGATCCTGCAACTGCCTTACCAATAGGTCTCTCTATTTTAGTTGCTCGGCCATATTTTCTATAGACCAATGATTTGTCGTGGCAAAGGCACCTAATGAGCCTGCCATTTCTTTAGCAAATTCTGAATCGTCTCGGTTTTGTCCATCATATTTCATTCTTTTCCTTTTGACCATTGCTCCATATTTATGATGTGTTTCTCATTTAACGATGGCCCTCCTCTTCTTGTTGAAAAAGAAGTCTGGAGGAGGCATTTCTTCAGCTAAAATTGGGGTAAGATTATCTATAAAGATGACTTTGGAACTGAGATTTCCGAAACTTGACTGCAACGGTGTCGATGAAATAATGGCGTTACCTATTTATGTGGACGGTTGTTGCTCTGCTGTATTGGTAACCGGTTTGTCTGGTGTAGAAGGCAATGTATCCTATCCTTGTTTTAGAAAGGCTTTGAGTTGAGACTTTGCATGTTATGACTAGAAGTAAATTTGATTTAAACCTTCGAAAGTTGACTTCTAAGTCATTATTTTAAAAGATGAAATTCGAGAAAGTAAAGTTCAAGGTTTAGGATTTATATATGTTCCAACATAGGCTCCATCTGGGGATCACATATCCCTATGAGGCGTTGAAGATCAGTAGACCAGGTGCCTTTAATGGGTAAATGGAGTCATCATTGTATTTCTGGGAAACACCTTTGGGAAAAAATCATACAGAGAAAAATTGGACTTCAGCCAAAACTCAGAAAACATTCAAACACGGTCATTTATTGATCTCAAGTTAGGCTATTAATAGTTTCCTTTTCCTGAAACTGAGTTTGGATTTGTCTAAGATAATCAAAAAAACGTTAACTGAAGTATCAAACTTTGGTTGATTTCGTTCGCATCAAGGCACAGTAATTTTAACAATTTATTTGGGGAATCCCTTGTCGGTTTAGAATGTAAATATTATCGGAAAGAGGATTATCTATCAGAGTATGTTTATACATGTATGAAATCCTTACAGATATAATATACATTGCTTCACTGCCAGTGAGCCTGTTCAGTACCCGGGTGAAGTTATCTACATCTCCCATTGAATTTCCTTTCACCACTTCAATTTGCAATTTTGCATTTCATTGAGATGAGGGAAATCATTACTTGAATTTCCTTTCATCATCTCTTTTGGAAAAAATGGGGGAAATTGATTTACGAATTTCCTTTCACCATTTGTCTTGGACTAGATGGGGGCAATCATTTTATGAATTTCCTTTCACCATCTGTCTTATATTTTATTATAATTTTGAAGTGGGGGTAATCAACTTGTATGTATCATACAGGGATGATATATGCTTAAGATTTGACAATGAAGGTCTGTCAATAGTTTTTTATTGTACTCTGAGCTAATTCTTTCCCGGTATTCAATACACCATTTCCTATAGGGAATATCTTATGGGGAACTTTTATTTTCCAGGGATTTTCCTTGAGCGAACTAATCAGTTTAAATCTGTTAGAATAGCTAAAGTTATCAGGATTAACCTAGACATACTTTCTTTCAGTTAAAATCATAGGAACGTAAATATTTTCACCTAATCTTGTTTTGAAGCTACGTTTTTAAGTTTTCAAAGGTAAGGCGAAATTCTTTCTTTCTGTGAAGATTTAAGGCTAGGTAGTGAAAATTAGGATAGAGTGAAAGATCAGAAATAGGCAAAATGAAACAGAACGGGGACCGAGAGGGTTTGACACAAAATAATATCATTTCCACATAGTTTGTTTTTCGATTATCCAGCTTCTCCTTTTTTAAGCCCCCTTTTTATTCTTATTTTCTTTTTATTTCATCTTGTGTCATTTTCATTTGATTCGGAGGTTTTCATATTTATACTTTTATGATCTTTGATTAGCTGACCATATTCACATGAGTAGAACCTTGTTAATATCTGATAAGATTTCTTTTAGTATTTTATCTTGAACAATAATCATAGAAGTTCATACCTCGGATTTCATTTATATTTTCAACCAAACCAATTATTAATTCATCACCTATTTTGAGAGAAAACAAATATTCTGAAAATTGAGCGTCGGATTCTGATACCTCCTTATTTTTCATACGATAATAAGTATTCTGCAAGAGCATAAAAAGCAACAATTAGAAAATTCCACAAAATAGAAATGATATGTAGTATAGATATTTTATATTTTGTTTTTATGATATTGAATGAAACTTGGTTTATTTACAACGGAGAAGTGAAATTCAGATACCCTACAAAAGAAAGTGAAATTGCAAAATCAAACAAGAAACCAAACCGGTATATACAATGTCAATGTGAAACATGATTATTGCATAAAATGTTTTAGATAGTGCCCGTTGATAGGGGCATCAAAAAAATTTCCATCAAGATTTTCCAGTATGAATGAATTTTTTCCCTCTGTAGCTGCAATCTTGAAAGGTCTGAACCAGAGATGATCAAACTTGTCATGTTTTCATGCATCTTCTTTTCTAGCATCCCATTTCAAAACTATATCACCAGGAATAAACTCCCTATTTTTTGCTTTTTTATCGAAAAGGGCTTTCATATTATCTTGGTATTTTTTAAGTCTATCATCAAATTCGGCCCTGTTTTGCTGGACTTCGATAATCTGGTTTATCCTTCTCATCACGTGATTTGGCTCTTTTTTTGCATCTTGCCACAGCTTCATCACTAGAAGAGCGAGATTGATAGGAAGGACAACATCAGTACCATAAACCATTTGTAAAGGGGGCATACCTATTGATTTCTTAGTGCCGATTCGGTTTTCCCATAAGGCGGACTTGAGGTGCACGTGCCAAGCCTTCTTATTCTTTGTCAAAACTTTCTTGATTATATTCATCAAACTCTTGTTGGATGATTCAACCAACCCATTTCCCTGAGGATAATAATATGTAGAATGTCCTAGCACAATGTTATATTTTTGACAAAAAATTACCATTGCCATAGATTTGAAAGCTTGGGCATTATCCGTGACTATTTTTCGAGGGAAACCAAACCTTGATAGGATATTTTCTTCCAAAAATCTTATAACTACCAAATCTATGGCATTCCGATTTGGAATGGCTTCAACCCATTTCCTGAAATAATTGGTAGCAGTTAAAATCCATTTATGTTGGGCACTTGACTGTGGGTAGATCTCTCCAATGAAGTCCAGACCCCATTGTTGAAAAGGAGCCTCTGTTTTTACTGGGACTAGAGGTAGTGCAGGAAGCTTTTTCTTACCAGAGAACAGTTGACAAGGGTTGCAGGATTTGACCTTGGCATTCACATCAGTAAATAAATTTGACCAATAATATACATCTCTTATAATCTTGTAGGTCGTGGCCCTCCAGGCGTGATGTCCTCCACATATTCCTTTGTGAAATTCATTTATGGCATTCTCTATTTCATGTTCTGTCAAACAACGTAGCAAGAAACCTAAAGGATCCTTCCATTATAGTTGACCTTCAATGATACAGTATTTAACTGCGTGTAGATTTAACGTTCTCGCTTTGGATGGAGTCATGTCACTCGGGCACTGAAGGGTGAGGAGGTATGAAACAATATCGTGATACCAATCAGAGGAGGAAAACTTATCTTCAATCTGGACTGTAGGGGTTTGATCATGAAGTTCCTCTATGTCTGGAATATATTCGTGTGATTCCAGATGATTGATCCCAAGTGCTTTGAAATTTGATTCTGCTAATAATATCGCCAGGCCCTGACCTTTTACCAGCTTGGTCGATTTTACTTCTAAATAGAACTCTTGAATTTTGTCTAACCACCTACCTCTCCTACCATCATTGTCCGGGTTGTACCAATATATCTTTGATAGAGCTTATTGGCACATAGGCGATTATTCTGGAATGTAGTACATATGTCTTGAAATCTTTGAGAGCTTTCACCATCGCGTAAGCTTGTTTTTCCAGTATATCATATCTTAATTCGGCGTCTCTGAGACTTTTACTAAA
>WSFP011488574.1:0-15157 GCA_009831015.1 Picea engelmannii
AGGGGAAGAGCGTAAGGTATTTCAGGGAATAGGTGTTCTACTTCCTCATGCCGGGGTGAGTTACTTGTTTCGAGAGTACTCTCTGTATGTGGGATGTCTTGAGAATGACTAGCCATGCATGTGAGCTGTCTTGAATCTGTGGGCTATGCGAAATATATTATAAGAAATGTGATTAGCCATTCATTCTTTCAGACCCTCCTTCTAGTGCCAATTCTGTTGAGGGGTTTGAGATCCCTTTAACTAAACAGTAGGAACCAAACATGCCTTAGAGGCCCAATTAGACTCTGCAACATTTGATGGGTGGAATGGTTCTCTAGATCTTTTGATCTAGCCAATTTATCGATGGGATTTACTTAGTGATTGACATGATATCTTTCTGTGAAAGTTCCTCCTTCAGATTGAACGTTCTCTTTTATCTTTTATTTTATTAGATGAGTCTGATAAAGTAAGGTGTGATGGTATAAACCAACTGATAGAAGGGATTTTTAACCATTGACGAAGGTTGAGCCTAGGATAACCCTTGTGCTCTATCATGAAGACATGTAACTATTTTCCCATAGGTTTCTGAAGTAGACATGTACTGGTAGCTCTGCGACATGACAACTTAGATTCATGCTGATGAAGACATTCCTTGCGTAGATCATGTCTAGCAGGTACGAATCCATGTGAAAAGTGGGTGCTTCTCCCTCCTTTTGTGTCTGAGCCTGCAATATACTGGTGTTCAATTGATTGGAGATGATTTCTCCCCTACTGAATCTACTCCTGAAAATAGCCACAGTGTATGCCAGGGGCATCCATGCCTTCGAGAACATAGCGCAATCTTTTTCCCTGTATAATCGACAAATTAGGGCCATTAAGTAGATATATGGCTCCTGTAGATTTGTTTTCCCATACCGGTCGTTGCTTCAGTTTGTGAATTTATTTTCCTCCTTCCTCTAGGAGGCCATTAATCGACTGGAGTCATGGAATTCATAGAACTTCACCAAGAAATTTGTGTTCAACTGCTTCTCCGGGTCCCCGATCTTGTAATATTTATGGACCTTTGTTGGGATAAAAAATCCGACACATCCGCCATTATCTTCATTGATTAGGCACTTCTACGTGTAGGTATGATTGATTATCCAACCCAGAGTCTCAATGCAGGGCAAGATTGGGGTTCGACAGGCTACCATATGCATGCACGACCACTGTATATTCAGAAAAACCTGGTCGTCGAGCACCCTTACATCCAGATCGCTATGGGGGATAAACTCCGAGTAATCTTCCTGTTTAATTCTAGTGGTTTCTTCTATATCGCCAAAAGAAGGGGGCTGAGAAAATGCCTTCTTAGTCGTTGTTTTGATGACCGGTTCCACTCTAGGAGCAAATTCCAACTGCCTCACAATGTCGAGAGAAGAACCTTCACCGACCTCTGCTTCCTTCAATTTTGATGCCCTTGGTGAGCGTCTGGTCGTTGGATTCGTTGGAGGCATTTTTTCCTGCAGAGAGAACAACGTTAGACACTGCATTGTAGATAGAATGATGATACATAAAAATACGATCAACGAAATGATAAAATTAACACATACCTCTTCTTCGCACTAGCTTAACCTGGTTTTGAAATTATGAGAATCAAGCACAACTCTTGAGACACTCTCTTTGGTTCTTCGTCTACTTTGGAAATGAGAAACGTGTGTGCAAAATGTTGGGGTTCGTGATTTAAATGGAGATAATACCTACCAGAGATAATATTTAAACGGAGATATAATGTGGTTCATCGACGATTTCAAATTCACATTGTTCAATTGGCACATGGGGTAGCAATGTATGTGGAGCATATAATTAATTGCCCTATTAAATGGCAGAATCCGATCTTATTTTGTGCGGAAAATGTCCCATCGTTCCGCTAATTTAACGGGCGGATCGATAATCGACGCTTTTCTTTAGACAATGTGTGTTGATATCTCTTGGAAAAACTCCGACGCCGATCCATCTTGCCGTACAACACTGATGTGGAAATGCTGACCTGGAAGTGTGACTAGGACACGGGGAAACCTAAGGTGACCTGAGATGAAACTAGGCCATATGAAATGCCCACATGACAAAGACATGTGGCGTTTGAGATTGGCTTCTTCGTTTAAGAGTGTTATTTGGAACCAAGGATTTTCATTAGATAATCATTTTAACAAACATGTCCTATCCTGCCGATGCTGAAAAAGTATCAAGGATTGACGATAGACAATAGGTTTAAATAAGTGTTCCTGGATTACCCCCTCAAAACTTGCCGAAGCCAAAAATTCATCGGGGATCAGTGATTGACGATGTGTCAATGCAAAATTTTTCCATTATTTTAATCTTTGAGATTTCACCAACCCTGAAAAAAGGCATCAATAATCGATTATCAGAGGTTCATCATGGCCCATGTCAATGTTTATCCCTCTCATATTTTGCCGACTCCAATGGAAAATTGACCATTTCTTGAATCTTCTCTGCGAACAACCGACAAAAATATACTCTATTTTTTACCGATGTCGATGATACATCAACGATTGACGATTATTGTTACTATGTGGTCATTTTACTTGCTCGGATTTTGCCGACATCGAACATAAGCGCGTGGGTCAAAATTGTAGCTATGTATCCTTAGTTAAAATGTCAAGTTCTTTTTTAGATACAAAGGTTTCACTATGAAAGGCCCAAATAAATCCAATCTTGATTGATGATGAGACATGGAAATGAAAGCAGGACAAAAGAAAACAACTGGTACCCAAAAGATAAAATTTTTCATAAAATCTTTTAGGGTGTGTTGAGTGCTCAACAAATGGTGATTCTCTAGGCGAAAGTAGAATCTCTACTCCTTCCTTCGGGCTTAGCTCGTGCAAACGCTGATTTATAAACTAACTAGCTTCACTTTTATCAGAGTATTTGCTATCCATGCGTGTAAAATTTCCCGAGTTTGTGAATCCGGGTCCACCTATGGAGTTTAAACCTTATCCCACCTTTGTTCCTTTTGACCGTGACCCACGTCCCTCTTCGAAAAGAGACAAGTAAGGCATTCACTAGCTCGAGGCCGTTTTAGTTATCATTATTCCCTTGCTACAATGTTTCTCTACTTCTAGCGAGCATCCATAGCCCCGGTGGAGTCACCCCGATGTCACAGGCCTTGCTCTGCTGCCAACGGGTGTCCATATCCCCGACTGAGTTATACGCATACCCTATCTGAATTTGCACTAATTTAATATAATTGATTTATTTCTGGCAGAAATGCCCCAAGCGAGTCAGAGAGGAGGACGTCTGTTATCTGCAAGATGAAACAGTTAATGTGAAATGCTTCCTAGCTCTGTCTAGAGATACATGTGATCCTTTCCAACTTGCCATATTTACCTTTGATCTTTACCAGACCACCAAGAGGACACTTCATCACTTACCAAGGTTGTTTGTTTTTCAAAGACAAGATATAGATATCCTTGAAGAAATTTGTAATTGCCCAATGTTTCTTATGTTGCACATAAGTTTAAGTTAGGAGAAGAGTTTGCTACACCAGATTTATTAAGGTCGACCAATGTTTTATGGAAAACAACTTTATTACAAGAAAATACCAAGCAAAAGAAAAGACAAAAATAAAAAGGACTCAACAATCAATCTACCCTAAACCTACACATTTATCCTAATCAGAATGTAACATGAAAAAGACACATTATTATTTATTTATTTTTTTACCAGAAATATTGTTTTAGGGCTTGGCCATTCACTGTGAGGGTGTCAGATTCCCCCCTCATATTTTTCAACTGATACATGCCTGCCCCAATTTTCTTAGACACCTGGAAAGGCCCGAGCCATAGATTTTGAAACTTCAAATATTTTATTTTAGGTTCGTTTGCTCTATCCCATTTTAAGACTAAGTCTCCTACTTCAAAATTCTTCTCTTTGGCATTATGCTTGTCAAACCATATTTTAATTATTTGCTGATGAGCGATGAACTTAAATTTTTATTTCTCCCTTTCCTCTTCAAGCATGAGGAGGGTATCAATTCTTTGTTGAATAACTGATGAGGGTTGTCCTCTTGAACCCTGAGAAAGCTAAGGTGACGTAAGATATAACCCATTTGGGAGAATGGCTTCTTGTCCGTATACCATAAAGTATGGAGAGTTTCCATAGATTCCTTGGGTGTTACTCTATCTGCACATAAGGTATTATGAAGCGAGCTATGCCAATTCCTCTGATTGTCTGTGACTATTTTCTTCAATATCCTCACTAGGTTCTTTTTAATTGATTCTTCCACCCCATTTTCTTGTGGATAGTAATTTGCAAAGTATCTTATTATGATTCCTTTGTCTAGAGAGAAATATGTCAATATATTAGAAGAAAAGTAAGCAACATTGTCAAAAATGAGAACGGAAGGCATCCCAAACCTTGTGATAAACTTTTGCTCTATGAATTGGATTAAAACCTTTTCATTCATGTGAGTCAGAGGGATGGCCTCTGCCCATTTCATAAAACAATCTGTAGCAGTCAATATGTATTTATGTTGTTTTAAAGAACTCGGGGTAATCTCCCTTATGACGTCTAACCCCCATTGCTCGAATGGTCTGGATATGGTCACTAGTTGGAGTGAGACCACTGCTCTCTTTTCTCTACCAACACTCATTTGACAAGATTTACAGTTCCTAGCGTATGTATGAGCATCCCTAAATAGAGTAGGCCAGTAATAACTGACTCTTAATATTTTGTGAGTTGTTGTATTTCCTACAAAGTGTCCACCTACAGGACCATCATGGAGCTCCCTCAGAATCTTTTCCGCATCTTCACATTTGAGACATCTCAAGAGTACTCCATCATAATTTACGTGAAAAAGTACTGAATTTACAAGGTGATATTGCATAGATTTTAGCATGAGACCTCTCCTTTCCTTACGGCTTAGTTTTTCTGGGAAAGTCCCATGATGTAGGAGGTAAATCAATTTTACATACCAAGACTCTTTCCCTGGGGGAATGTATAAATATTCACTACACCATAATGCTAAATCATTCTCTCACACAGGGTTTTCATTTATTCGATCTTGGGCTTCTGCGGCCAGTTTACATAATCCTTGTCCCTTTACTAATTTGGAAGGTTTTATATCTAGATCAAATTCTTGGACAATTGCCATCCAATTTCTCCTTCTCTCTCCCATCTCTTGTTGAGTGAATAGGGATCAAACTTCGGGATGAAGCACGATGACTTTGGTGTGATTTTTTAGGGTGTAATATCTGAAATGTTTTATTTCTTTGTACACCGCATCACCCTATTTATCTATAGAAGGGTAGTTCAATTCAACTCCTTGGAGATTAGTTCTCATAAATGATACCAATGCCTCATTGTTATCATCATCCTTCTGGGTCAATACTGCAGTGAAGGACTGGTCGGAGGCGAAAGTATAGAGGAAAAAATCTTTACTAAAGTCGAGACTTCGCAACACCAAAGCTTGAGATATTACACTCTTGATATTGTTGAAATCATTTTTTCGCTCATCATCCCACTTAAAATCTGCATCCTTGTGAATAATGTTTTTTAAGGGTTTGACAGCTTTAGCGAAATTGGGCGTGAACTTTCTCACAAAATTAATTTTCCCAAAGAAGGATTGCATAGCATTTTTATTATGGGGTAAGGCAAGCTGAGCTATTGACTTTATTTGTTCAGGATCTATACGAATTCCTGCTTGAGATATAATATGACTTGGTAGTTTGCCTTCCTCGACACCAAAGATAGTTTTCTTAGGGTTTAAAGATATTCCATATTTCCTACACCTTTCAAAAATCTGGGTTAGATGTTGGATGTGCTCTTCTCTGTTCTTTGAATACAAAGTCATGTCGTCCAAATATATTACTACACATTTTTTAATCAATCCCCAAAAAGCTACGTCCATGGACCTTTGGAAGGTTTCCCATGCATTAATCAACCCAAAGGGCATGCATTTATAATCAAAAGTTCCCCACTTGGTTAAGAAGGTAGTCTTCAATTAGTCTTCCTCTGAAACTAGAACCTGGTTATAACCTGAGAAACCGTTTAGACGGGAGAAAATTTCAGAACCAAACACGGTCTACAAGAGATGTTCCATAGGTGGGACTGAGTAGTTATCCTTTTTTGATGCTCTATTAAGGTTTCTGAAATCTCCACACATGCACATATCCCCATACCTTTTCCCGAAAATAACCAAATTTTCTACCCATGCAGAGTGTCTAACCTGAAATATAATCTTAGCATCTAGTAATTTCTTTAACTCTTTATACATCAGGGGTTTCAGAGATGTATGGTACTTCCTGAGATTTTGTTGGAAGGGTTTTACTCCAGATTTTAACGGGATTGTGTGTTGGATAATGTGAGTTTCATAAGTTTTCAATTCTCGGTAGGTCCAAGAAAAGACATCTTGATATTCTCTAAAAAGCTTGAGATAAGCCTTCCTGTCTTCTTTAGACACTGTTCTACCTAGATTTACATTCTTAGGGTTTTCCGGGGTTCCTAGGTTTATAATATTGTATATGGTACATGAACTCCCTGTCTTTGTGTTCTTTGACCCTTTAAATCTTTCCCTCAAGTTGAAAAGGTTCTCCAAATTGGCTACCCCTTTTGGTATCGTGTGAAACCTCAGTTTATTATTAGATTTATTTGTTCCACTCTTCTGTTCGTGGGAATCGGTTTGTGCCAGTTGCTCTTGGAATACCTCATAATCAATAACCAAATCTTTAAAGCTCTCTTGATTAGTTAGAAAACCTACAATCTGTTCATCTCCCTCAAAAACTTTCCAATTAGAGATATTGTTGGGTACTGATGGTTTGTAGAGTAGTTCCACAGTGAACTTGGAGGCTTCATAGTCTTCTAAAGGGGATAACCTCGAGGCCGTAGTGGCTAGCGAATCAACGAGAGTATTCTTTGTCTTGGGAACAATAGTAATATTGAAGGCCTCAAAATGTTCTATTAATCTATGCACCTATTGTTGGTAATTCCTCAAGTGGGGTGAATTGCAATGGATAGTATTCTTCACTTGCCTAATGATAATTTTAGAGTCCCCAAAAAATTTCAGTTCTTTAATGTTTAAGTCTATGGATTTCTTCAGTCCCTGAACTAGAGCTTCATACTTAACAGTGTTATTGGTGCATTCAAATTCTAGTCTGCAGGATAGGAAATTTCGCTTCCCCTTTGGGTCAATGAGAATACATCCTTCTCCCGACCCTTCTTGCGATTTAGAAACATAAAAGTACAACGTCCAAACTAGTGAGCAAAATTTAACAACTTCTTTAGACCTAGTTATTTTCTCATCTCCGTATACCTTGTCTGTTGTTTCCAATAGGTTCTTAACATAAGATGCTTTCTTCTTCTGCTGCTAGTAGATTCACTTGAAAAGTCATTTTAGATTTTGGAGTGAGAGGTACATCAGACGAGAGAGGAGTGAAATTTCTGAAATTAGAATCGTAGGAGTAGTTTCCTAGAATGGGGAAATCTGCCGATGAGGGTTCGTTGAAGGCTTCTAAATCAGTGATAGTATGTTTGAAATATCTTTCCCTATCAATCCTAATCATGTTTGTATGCCCCTTTAGTGACAACCATAGTTGAGACCAGTCCGTGCTAAAGTATCCATTCAATTTCTTGGACCAATCTTGACTAAGTAGAAGTCCATAAGCTTCTGGGAGATCTACTACAATTATGTCAATTACTTAATTTTTTTTTGGGTGTGTAGCCATTCTGATCATGACATCCTTAAGTTCCCCAATAACTTTTACCGATGTTCTGTCTAGTTGTATAACATGTTTATCACTTTTGAGTGGGATTACATTCAATTTTTTTGTAGATGGACAATGGAATAACATTGGAGGATGCCCCTGAATCGACTAAGAAATTATGCAGGTTTCTGTTGAAGACTTCAAACATTAAAAGGAAAGGTGGGACAAAAGTCCTTCCTGTCTTGTCTAAAGAGAAAGCATTTACATTTGGTTTTTTCTTTAAGTCTATGGGAAGTGGGATTTCACCTAAATTAGTGCTTGTTATAGGGGCTTCTATTGACTTTAAGGATTGTAACATAAAATCCTTTTGCTGGGGAATTCTGCACATATCCATGACCGATACATTAGCCTTCAAATTATTTAAGTATTCTATTATGTTGTAGTCCATCTTGGGTGACTCCCGTGTGTGTATGTTTATAGGATTTCTTTGGGAGACAAAAGGTGCTTTCATGTGATTGACTATTTGTTTCCCTCTCGAGGATTGGGTAGTGATGAGATCATTTGAAATTGATTGACCCTTACTTCGCATTTGCACTGCCAAAAACTTAGCAGGTGGTTCCTGGCCTTCAAATACGCCATCGAGAGGCATCGATAAGTCAGTATCCCACAACAACATGGTTGTTTCTTCCGACGTCTCAAATTCCTACCGATCGATGATGTTGACCAGTGATCTGCTTGATTGTTTAGTAAGAGAAACTTCGTCTAGGAACCTTTTGGCCATTAAATTCATAACATGTACCCATTGGGGTCAGTCCATTCAAAATGCTTCTCTTGATGGTATGTACAAAAAGACTCAGATGCTACATTACCCAGGTTGATATTTAAGTTGGATGGGGGAGGTTCAATTGCTTTGAAAGGTGGGTTTCTTTTAAAAAACAGTTTATAGGGCCTTTGACCTTGGTTTCCTTCCCCAACACTTCCTTTTATGTCTATGATTTCTTTCAAAAGCTTCTTTATCATCCATTGTAGGTATTCTATGTCCTCACCTCCCTTTTCAGGACCTTGTTCTGTTTGTTTTCCTAGGGGTCTAGTCAACAAAAGTCCTCTCCTAGGTGGAGGTGGAACTTCCTTCTTAACTAGTGAGACCTGACCCTTTTTGTATCCCTTCATTTGGAATTCAATCGTTTTGGATTCCTCAAAATTTAAAGCTAAGGTATGTTTGGTATCCCTTTTCACAAAGATGGAAATGGAAGCAGGGAGAACATTAGCATATACCTATATTTGCAACTCCTGAGTAGGTTTATCTTCGGGTTGAAATTTGTTCAGGATAGTGTAAACCGTTGATTGAAGTCTTTAACCTTCTCTTTTGAACTCATGGTGGTGGTGAACAGTTCAACCATTAAAGCTCATGTGGTGGTTTCTTCTACAAATTTGTCTAAGAGATCCTTTTGAAACTTCGTCCAACTAGTTATGGATCCCACAGGCAAGTTAAAATACCAAGTCGAGGCTGAATTATCAAAGCTATAGGGAAAAATCATTCACACTATGTCCTCATGTTGTACGTTCATTGATCTTATAGCTAGTATGAACTTTTTAATATGACCTTCAGGTAATCCAAAGGTTTCAGTGTTGAATTTTGGAAGTATTTTTTCTCGATGTCGAGGGAGGTTATGTACCCATCCCGAGATTGCAGAGCATATTTGGCCAATAAGGGTTGATTATTTTGAGGTGGATTTCTCTTTTCTTCATTATTATCATTATTATCCTCCATGTCATTCATTCTAAATCTAAGCAATCTAAGTTAAACCCTTCCTCATCAGATTCGAAATCGTCAGGCTTAGAGTAGCTACCAACAAGTGTTTTGGGGATCATATTAAGTGGATGCTCGATCTCAGTGAGGGAAAAATCTATCATGTCTTCTATTGTGTGAATAAAAACCTGATCAGGGGTGTCAAAAACTGGTTTGCTTACTTGTTTTTTACGAGGAAGTAACATAGCTAAGGGTAATCATCCAATTTGCTGAGCCTAAGCTCTTGTGATTATTCTGAACTAGTTCAATTCCTCGAGGGGAAGAGCATAAGGTATTTCAGGGAATAGGTGTTCTACTTCCTCATGCCAGGGTGAGTTACTTGTTTTGAGAGTACTCTCTGTATGTGGGATGTCTTGAGAATGACTAGCCATGCATGTGAGCTGTCTTGAATCTGTGGGCTATGCGAAATATATTATAAGAAATGTGATTAGCCATTCATTCTTTCAGACCCTCCTTCTAGCGCCAATTCTGTTGAGGGTTTTGAGATCCCTTTGACTGAATAGTAGGAACCAAACCTACCTTAGAGGCCCAATGAGAATCTGCAGTGTTGGATGGGTGGAATGGTTCTCCAGATCTTTTGATCTAGCCAATTTATCGGTGGGCTTTACTTAGTGATTGACATGATATCTTTCTGTGGAAGTTCCTCCTTCAGATTGAACATTCTCTTTTATCTTTTATTTTATTAGATGAGTCTGATAAAGTAAGGTGTGATGGTATAAACCAACTGATAGAAGGGATTTTTAACTACTGATGAAGGCTGAGCCTAGAATAACCCTTGTTCTCTAGCATGAAGACAATGATATTCACACCTATTACAAGTCTAGTAATAATACATTAACTTGCTGGTATTTCAACAACGACTGAGATAAAATTATTGAAAAAAAATATGCATGCAATAAGATGAGTGCAACAAAAATAGTTTCCTTAGCTTTACCATCAATGACACATTAACACAATGATTTTCTTTTCATCATTAAGAACAAAGAACTGTTAAAATATTGAAAAAGATAGCTTATCAATAGATTCATAAACTCTTACTCGTTACAACATCAACTACTGAAATAAAATTTGGAAGTTGTTCCTCCTCAATCCAATCACATGACGCCTTTGATGAAAAAACAAAGTTTTGTCTCTGGTTCTAAAAAGAACTTCTTAATTAAAGTTTCTTAGAAATAATTCTTTACAATTCTCAAAAAGAGGATCTTTTCCCCAAAACCATCAACCTCTTCTAAAAGGTCAATCCCCCTATTTGGATTAGCTTTATATGTAGTACATCCTCCCAATCTTGAGCACATTCTGTAAACATATCATCTTCAAACTAGTCATGTGTGTATGGCCAACAGGAAGAGACTTGTGACACATGTTGGATAATTAGGCCTTTAGGGTCATGCTTGCAAAATCAGGCCATCAGGAACCTGTATTCCAGCTGACTTAAACCCTCTTGTTTATCTTGTGGAGTATCCTTTACTATGCAAAACCCTACATGGAAACTATAGGGTATGAACACTCGTTTCTTGTCCTTAACCAAAGTGGCATTATAGCCTTGCAGGATGGTATGGTAACAAATTTCTCCTATGACAAGCTGATATGGGACGTGAGCGGGGAGTAAATGTTGTGCACTGGTGGCCCCGAATACCCTATTATAAGTTGTGGTTTCCTCTAGGTACTAGTGGCCTACTTTTGAAATCATTTTCTTGGCCGCTACATACAGTCTTGGGCATTATTTTTTGAAAATAATGAAAGAACCTGAGGTATGACTTCATCACAAATGAGAGAATAATATTTCTTGTAACTATTTTCCCATAGGATGCTGAAGTAGACATGTATTGGTAGCTCTGTGATGTGCCAGCTTAGATTCATGCCTATGAAGACATTCCTTGTGCAGATCACATATAATAGGTATGAAGCCATGTGAAAAGTGGGCGCTTCTCCCTCCTTTTGTGTATGAGTCTGCAATATACTGGTGCTCAATTTATTGGAGATGATTTCTCCCCTATTGAAGCTAATCCCGATAATAGCCATAGTGTATTCCAAGGGCATCCATGCCTTCGAGAACTTAGCGCAATCATTTTCCCCATATAATCGACAAATTAGGGCCATTAAGTAGATATATGGCTCATTTAGATTTGTTGTCCCATACCAGTTGGTTCTCTGGTTTGTGAATTTATTTTCCTCCTTCCACCAAGAGGCCATTAATCGACTGGTGTCATGGAATTCATAGAATTTCACCAAGAAATCTGTGTTCAATTGCTCCTCCAGTTTCCCGATCTTGTAATATTTCTGGACCTCTGTCGGGATAAAAACTCGGACACATCCTCCATTCTCTTCATTGATTAAGCACTTATACATGTCTGTATGATTGATTATCCAACCCAGAGTGTCAATGTAGGGCAAGATTGGGGTTTTAAAGGCTACCATATGCATGCACGACCACCGTATATTCAGAAAAACCTGGTCGTTGAGCACCCTTACATACAGATCACTGTGGGGGATAAACTTTGAGTAATCTTCCCAGTTAATTATGTTGAACAAACATCCCCATTGTGGGAGCATTATATTTGATCTAGTGGTTTCTTCTATAACGCCAAAAGGAGGGGGCTGAGAAAATGCCTTCTTAGTCGATGTTTTGATGACCGGTTCCACTCTAGGAGAAAATTCCAACTGCCTCACAGTCCCGAGAGAAGAAAATTCACCGACCTCTGCTTCCTTCAATTTTGGTGCCCTTGGTGAGCGTCTGGTCATTGGATTCATTGGAGGCATTTTTTCTTGTAGAGAGAGCAATGTTAGACACTGCGTTGTAGATAAAATGATGATACATAAAAATACGACCAACGAAATGATAAAATTAACACATACCTCTTCTTCGCACTAGCTTAACCTAGTTTTGAAATTATGAGAATCAAGCACAACTCTTGAGACACTCTCTTTGGTTCTTCGACTGCTTTGTAAATGAGAAACTTGTGTGAAAAATGTTGGGGTTCGTGATTTAAACGGAGATAATACTTACCAGAGATAATATTTAAATGGAGATATAGTGTGGCTCATCGATGGTTTCAAATTCACGTTGTTCGATCAACGCACAGGGTAGAAACGCATGCAGAGCATATCATTAATTGGCCTATTAAATGGCAGAATCCGATATTATTTTGTGCTGAAAATGTCATATCATTTTGCTAATTTAACGGTCGGATTGATAATTGACGCTTTTCTTTAGACAATGTGCGTTGATATCTCTTGGAAAAACTCCAACGCTGATCCATCTTGTCGTACAACATTGATGTGGAAATGCTGACCTGAAAGTGTGACTGGGACATGGGGAAACCTAAGGTGACCTGAGATGAAACTAGGCCATATGAAATGCCCACACGACAAACACACGTGGCATTTGAGATTGGCTTCTTGGTTTAAGAGTGTTATTTGGAAACAAGGATTTTCATTAGATAAGCGTTTTAACAAACATGTCCTACCCTGCCGATGTCGAAAAAGTGTCAATGATCGACGGTCGACAATAGGTTTAAATAAGTGTTCCTGGATTACCCCCTCGAAACTTGCCGATGCCAAAAATTCATCGGGGATCAGTGATCGATGATGTGTCAATGCAAATTTTTTTCATTATTTTAATCTTTGAGATTTCACCAACCTGGAACAAAGGCATCAATAATCGATTATAAGAGGTTCATCATGGCCCATGTCAATGTTTATCCCTCTCATATTTTTCCGACTCCGATGGGAAATCGACCATTTCTTGAATCTTCTTTGCGAACAATCGACAAAAATATACTCTGTTTTTTACCAATGCCGATGATACATCGACGATCAACGATTAGTGTTACTATGTGGTCATTTTACTTGCTCGAATTTTGCCGACGCTAAACATAAGCGCATGGGTCACAATTGTAGCTATGGATCCTTAGTTAAAATGTCAATTTCTTTTTTAGATAAAAAGGTTTCACTATGAAAGGCCCAAATAAATCCAATCTTGATCGATGATGAGACATGGAAACGAACTTAACGATCCCAGGACAAAAGAAAACAACTGGTACCCAAAAGAGAATTTTTTTCATAAAATCTTTTAGGGTGTGTTGAGTGCTCAACAAATGGTGATTCTCTAGGCGAAAGTAGAATCTCTACTCCTTCCTTCGGGCTTAGCTCGTGCATACGCTGATTGATAAACTAACTAGCTTCACTTTTATCAGAGTATTTCCTATCCATGCGTGTACAATTTCCTGTGTTCGTGAATCTGGGTCCACCTATGGATTTTAACCCTTATCCCACCTTTGTTCCTTTTGAATGCGACCCACATCCCTCTTCGAAAAGAGCCAAGTAATGCATTCAATGGCTCGAGGCCGTTTTAGTTATCATTATTCCCTTGCTACAATGTTTCTCTACTGCTAGCGAGCATCCATAACACTGGTGGAGTCACCCTGATGTCACAGGCCTTTCTCCCCTGCCAACGGGTGTCCATATCCCTGACTGAGTTATACTTATACCTTATCCGACTTTGCACTAATTTAATATAATTGATTTATTTCTGGCAGAAATGCCCTGAGTGAGTCAGAGAGGAGGACGTCTGTAATCTGCAAGATGAAATAGTTAATGTGAAATGCTTCCTAGCTCTGTCTAGAGATACATGTGATCCTTTCCAACTTTCCATCTTTACCTTTGGTCTTTACCAGACCACCAGGAGGAAACTTCATCACTTACCAAGGTTGTTTGTTTTGCAAAGACAAGATATAGATCTCCTTGAAGAAATTTGTAATTGCCTAATGTTTCTTATGTTGCACATAAGCGTAAGTTAGGAGAAGAGTTTGATACACAAGATTTATTAAGGTCGACCAATGTTTTATGGAACACAACTTTATTACAAGAAAATACCAAGCAAAAGAAACAACAAAAATAAAAAGGACTCAACAATCAATCTACCCTAAACCTACACATTTATCCTAATCAGAATGTAACATGAAAAGACACATTATTACTTATTTATTTATTTATCAGAAATATTGTTTTAGGGCTTGGCCATTCACTGGGAGGGTGTCGATTTCCTCCCTCATATTTTGCAACCGATACGTGCTTGCCCCAATTTTCTTGGACACCTGGAAAGGTCCGAGCCATAGATTTTGAAACTTCGAATATTTTCCCTTAGGTTTCTTTGCTCTATCCCATTTCAGGACTAAGTCTCCTACTTCAAAATTCTTCTCTTTGGCCTTATGCTTGTCAAACCATATTTTAACTATTTGCTGATGAGCGATGAACTTAGATTTTTATTTCTCCCTTTCCTCTTCAAGCATGAGGAGGGTATCAATTCTTTGTTGAATAACTGATGAGGGTTTTCCTCTTGAACCTTGAGAAAGATGAAGTGACGTAAGATATAACCCATTTGGGAGAATGGATTCTTGTCCGTATATGATAAAGTATGGAGAGTTTCCTATAGATTCCTTGGGTGTTATTCTATCTTCCCATAAGGCATTATGAAGCGAGCTATGCCAATTCCTCTGATTGTCTGTGACTATTTTCTTCAATATCCTTACTAGGTTCTTTTTAGTTGATTCTTCCACCCCATTTCCTTGTGGATAGTAATTTGCAAAGTATCTTGTTATGATTCCTTTGTCTAGAGAGAAATATGTTAATAGATTAGAAGAAAAGTAAGTAGCATTGTCAAAAATGAGAA
>WSFP011488575.1:0-15157 GCA_009831015.1 Picea engelmannii
CTGTTTTCAGATCTGCATATGTGTATTTGACTGATATAATCCTCTTCTTTCCTCATTCTTTCGTTAATTTCTCAAATGGTTAAAATATTCATGCAAGTTAAAACTCAACCATAATCATAAAAGATCCTGCCCCGGATCAGGGAAATAAGAATTTTATGGCCACACATACACACACACACACACACACACACACACATGTATATATATAATAATAATAATAATAATAATAACTCTTAGTCCCTAAAATTGCACTTGACTGTGAGAGGGCAAGCTAGGGAATCATCAAGTTATTGCAATGGTATTTTTGTAAAGGGTTTTTTGAATAGGTTTTAGAAAATGGTTGAAAGATGGCTCAAGGATCCAATAAAATAAATAACTCAATGTAAAAGGAAAATAAACACCCCATTGGCTTAGTAAATGACAGACACTTTAACAGATCAGATGGTAAGCTAAATAAAGAAAGGAAGATATATGAGTATCCAATTCGTCAACTCACACATGGATTTCTCATTCCAAAATATCATTAAGAAATAAGAACATAGTACTTGAAAACAATCTTAATTATGAACATAAAACAGTAAAATTTTCACTGTGTCACTCACAATCAAGAAATCATATGCTTTGCAACCGAATAAATGCATTCAAGTAAGAAAATAAACATATAATAATATGAAAATAAGATCTGATCATCAAAATGCCTTTTCCATTTAGTGCCAATATGAAAATATTGTATTTGTCTTATAGTGGAGTCTTTACAAAAATATACCTTGAATTCCCAACTAATCCACCCTCATACAGTCTTTTCAATGTCTTTTTAAAGAACACAAATTACTCCTGTAGATCCTATTTTTTAGATTACAGTTTTTTAATAGGACCATATCAATTGACTATTTCCTAGGAGATAAAAGCTCATACATGCACTTATAATGCCTATAGTATAGTATGCTTAGCAACCCATCCAAATATAGATTAGGTGACAGCTTGATGAAGTTTTTCAAATCCCACAAAAAGAGGAATACTCTGTTCTTAAGCTGATTCATCTGAGATACCAAAAAGTTCTATTTGAATAAAGAAATAAGAACCAAAAATTCTCATCTTTACTATTTAGTAATAGCATTGACCAATCAAAACTTGTAGCAGACTTTCCTTGGACTGTCATTTTATGATAACTGCAGAAGCTCTGGTGTCCCTCTGTTTGAGCTTAGTTGTTAGCACCACATTATGCCAATACAATTTTATATTGGATTCTCTTACCTCCTTTAGCAGGGCCTTCTGTTCTTTCCTCTTCCTTTTGAATTCTTGTATCATTTTCTGTTATTTTTCATTCCATTGCTCTACAAAGGACTTTTATTTCTTCAATTTCCTAATAATACCCTGCAACTCCTTTACCCTGTCCTTTTCTATCCTTTATTCCACCTTGAATTTTGGATATTCTTCTACTGGAGCAGGTAGGTTCAAATCTATGGAAGCTTGAGGTTTCCTTAGATTATTTTCATATTTTTAGGACAACCCAGTGCTAAGATCCTCTTCTTCAGTGCTTTCTGAATCTCTTATTTCTGGAAGATCTTGTAGTTGTTCTATTTCTAGAAAAAGATCATTTTTCTCATCATTAATTGCATATGTTACTTTGAATGTAAATTCAGTGACTGAAGCTAACCTTGTGTTTTCCCTAGTTACAGGTCTCCTTGAACAATACAGAATTTGTTTTCCTTTCTCACGTTTTTTCCTCTGGTCTTCATATACCTCCTCTGACCTGTGTGAAGAAGATGCCAAGGTATGGTTTTTTTTATCTTTTTCTTAGTATCTTATGAATTGTATTCTATGATAATAAGGTTTTACTTCTTGATAAAAGTATGAAACATAACCTTTGAATTCAGACTGAATTTGTTTGCAACCTTGGTAGAATTTCTTCTAGGGTATTTAGATACAGGTTTCTTCTTCTTACTCTATTTCTTACCCTTTGCAACCCTTTTTCCTATAGACTGTTTATTTTTCTTAGCTGGACTTTGGACCGGGATTGTGGTGTAATCTTTGGGTTCATTAGGTTCCTCTTTGATGTCTGGGTCAAAATGGATATCAGTATCTTCATCAATTTTAATTTTTTTACCTCGACCTGTAGTGATTTTCTCATTAAGTTTACCCATAGGAAAATCACCAATTTCCTGTTGTGTTTGTAACTTTCTCTTACTAGCACGAGTTATCCTTGTTGCAGGGGAGTTTTCTTTCATCAAAACCTCAGTGGCTTGAGAAGAATTTTTACCTTTTCCAGGTTTCTTCTCCTTATCAGTTTTAGACTTAGTTTCCTATTATTTAGGTTTTAGTGACTGAATTAACCATATCCAATACCTCTGAACTTCATTTAAAGAAAATACTAACAACGTTTTGATCAACCCTTGATGAAAAATACTATTCTTTCCTATTGCAGGATGTGACTGAATCCTCTTAGACATCTTAGATATGATTTTTAATAAGAAATAAGGTAGATTAAGAGGGTAGTGACCATTCACATGAATTAACAGTCTAATATGATAAAGATGAACCAAAGAAAATCTTCCTTCGCATGTAATGTACCTGCGAATGATCAACAAAAATGTATGCCATTCTTTCCTTACCCAGTTGTGTGGGATGCCTTGGCTCCAATTGAGGTTTTTCTTTTCTGGAATTAAAAACCAATTTACAAACTCCGTAACTAAATTTTCTTTCTTCCACCATATTTACCCATATACTGGTAACTTGTATGGTTTAGCTATGAAATGCTCTGTTATGGGCATGAGGACTTTACCAACCAAAGATTCAAAACCATCGAAATTTTTTGCAAAGGTCATATAAATATTTTCTTCATGACCCTAAAATGTCGAGAATAAATCAAACCATCTTGCATATTTAAACTTATATTCCATTTGAGGAAAGGCTTCGAGTAATTTTGTCCAATCTAGTTCTCTGCCCACTCTTTTTGGGTGCCATGACAATGATACAGTTCTGCACAAAATTTCTGAGAATGTCAAGGGTTTGATCACCAAATTTTGAGGGTTGTTGAAGTCTGAGACTTATCCGTTTACCTGCAATGCATGTATAGAATGATAGACATACTAAAAATAGGCGGATTATGATTTCATTCATATGGAATAATAATCGACCGTGTTGATTTGATGTCAAGGTGGTGAGTACAACCCGATCCTCCAAGTTAGCTATCATCATGAGAATTAAAACCTGAAATAGATCATTTAGATATATGTACATCCTTTAACGGTGATTTCGAGTGTTAAAACAAGATCTCGGGAAGGTGGCACATGCAGAAATATCATTATTCATAGCGCTGCAAGAATATCACTATTCTTGTAGCGCCCTTTCCACTTTGATAAATTTGAAAATTCAAATGAAGGAAAGGACAGGTGATGTGATGGAAATCCTTTTATATCATATCCTAACTTTTAAGAACTTAAAAGCAATTAAAATGTGCATAAAATAATGAAAACAATCTTTCAATCCAAGAAGGGGAAAAACAATGTTTATGAAAAATGGGTAGAGGAGGGATTAAGGACACCTAATCAGTCAAAAACAAGGTTAAGTACTAACACTGGCTCTCCTTCTGGGGACTAAGTTTCATGATGAAACTTTAAGAACTTTCTCACCAATGCCTTCATATCCCTCTTATTCACTTTATTTCCCTACTCTATCATCCTTTATTCAAAACCACAAAAATTTAAAGAAGCAATTCCATTGGGTATATGGAGTCTTTATTTGAGATAAAAAGTAAAACCTATTGTACAAACTTAACTTTCTGACTGATTTTAAAAGAAGTAATGTTTTAGGAATGTCCCATTTACTGGTCCTCCTAAAATATCATTATCATCCAAATTGTGTAAGAGAAAGGTATTGTTGTTCATGACCTTGGCTACTTTGAAAGGACCATACCATAAATTGTCAAACTTACCATGTTTAGCTTTGTCCTCTCTTCTAACATCCCATCTCAATACAAGATCTCCCTATTGAAACATATCCTTCTTTATCTTTTTATCAAAAGTTGATTTAACTTTTCTCTGATTAATAACAACTTTCCAATCCATCTTTTCTCTATTTTGTTAAACCTCTATGAATTGGAAAACTCTCCTTTGAATGTCATTGGGTTCTTCTAACTCCTCTTGTAGAAATTTAAGAACATGTAAACCTAATTTAGTTGGGAAGAAAACCTCTACTCCATACACCATTTGGAAAGGGGAAGGTCCAATAGATTTATTAGTACTGATCCAATCATCCCATAGGGAAAATTTAATTTGGAATCCCATGACCTTTTGTTTTCTGCAAGTAATTTTTTAATAATCCTTATGATGCTTTTATTGGATGATTCTGCTAACCCATTTCCTTGGGGATAGTAAGGAGTGGAATGGACCAAATTGATGTTATATTTATTCCAAAAGTCAACCATTTAATTTGATTTGAAATCTTGAGTATTGTCAGTAACTAACTTCTTAGGACAACCAAATCTAGAGAAAATATGCCCTTCGAGAAAATTTATGATTACCTTATCTATTGCATTTGAGGTTGGGAGTGCTTCAATCAACTTGGTAAAGTAATATGTGGATGTGAGTATCCATTTTTGTTATCTAGAAGATGAAGGATGGATTTCTCCAATGACGTCTAGGCCCCACTATTGAAAAGGTCCATGCGCAATGATGGGTTTTAAAGCTAGAGACATAAGTTTATGTTTTCTTGCAAACTTTTGACATGGTTCACATTTCCTCACCTGAGAAAATATATCAGAAAACAATCCATGCCAGTAGTATCCTGCTCTTGAAATTTTGAAAGCAATGGCCTTCCAATGGTGATCATGTCCCCCACAAACTCCTTGGTGTAAATCATAAAAAATCTATTTTTCTTCATCTTCATCAACACATCTGAACATAATTCCATTAGGATCTTTCCAAAACAACATTTTATCAATAATGCAATATTTCATTGTTTTCAATTTAAGTGATTTGAACTTGGATTTATCTAAATCAGGAGGATACTGAAGATTTAGCAGAAAAAAAGATAATATCTTTATACCATGGTGAGGAATAATATCTATTGCTTACCTGTGAACCAATTTCCTCAACCTGAAATGATGAATTATATAATCCAATTGCTTTTCAATTTGACGCTATCATCAATTTGGAAAGACCTCATCCTTTTATTAACTAAGTGGGCTTTATGGTCAAGTTGTATTCCATAATTTTAGTTATCCATTTCCCCCTCTTTCCTTCACAATCAGGTTGGACTAAAATTTCTTTAACTGCACTATTTGAAACATATGCAGTGTCTTCAAACGCAAATGAAAAAATCAAAAACTCCTTAGAGTAATTAGGTATGATGAGGACAGGTTCCTTAATTAAATCCTTCTTAATCTTTTCAAATGATTCCTTTTCTTCTGGTATCCATTTTATCTCTGCATCTTTCTTCAACATATAAGTAATATGCTTGATGATTTTTGCAAAATTTGGTATAAATCTTCTTAATAAATTGATTTTACCTATGAAATATTGGATAGACTTCTTATTCCTTGGAATGCATATTTGTTGAATGGCCTTTACCCTTTCAGGATCTATCATGATTCCTTCTGGTGAAACAATGTGTCTTAAAATTTTTCCTTCTTCCATGACAAAATGAAATTTTTTAGGGTTTAATGATATACCATACCTCCTTCATTTTTCAAATGTTTGCTTCAAATGTTGTAAGTGTTCATAATTAGAGGTTCAAAACAAAATAATATCATCAAGATCAATAACCGTAAATCTGTTTTTCTCACCAACGAATGCAATATCCATATCTCTCTGAAATGGTGATCCTGGATTATTAATCCATAAGGCATATTTTCATAATTCATCTTATTCTTATATTCTTCCATCACCGATATTTGATTATATCCTGAATAGTCATCAAGCATAGAGATTATTTTTTCCCCTACTACTCTTTGTAGAATATGATCCATTTTAGGTAATGGATAATTGTCCTTTAGAGAACACCTGTTCATATTTCTGAAGTCTACACAAAGCCTTATCTCTCCATTATTTTTCCTGACAGGTACTAAATTGGATACCCATTTTGAATATATCAATGGTACTATAATTTTAGCATACACCAATCTTTCTAGTTCTTTTTCAATTATAGGTAGAAACAATGGATTGAATTGTCTAGATTTCTTCTTAAAAGGTTTGGATCCAGGATTTAAAGGAATATTATGTTGCATAATCTCTGTATCAAAAACCTTAAGGTATTCATAAGACCAGGAAAAAGAATTTGAAAATTGTTTCATCAAATTGACATACCCGTCTCTATGTTTTTCTTGCAATTTTCTAGATAATTTAACCATTTTAGGATTTGAATCTAGACGGATATCACAATCTATTACTATGGTTAAATAATGTCTCAAGGGGAACTAGGCCCTTTGGAAAATGATTTGTTTTCAACTCAATGATTTTATGACCATCAATACTATCTTGAAGGATATTTCCAACATGAACTTCCACATCATCATTTTCATTATCATGATCTATTGAGATATTAGAGAACTCATCAATGGTCTCCAAAAAAATTTTAATTTCCCGATCATATTTAAATACTTGCAATTTTTTTATGTTATCTGGTATAGAGGGTTTGTGTCTTACCTCAATCTCAAATCTTAAATTGGGAAAATTTGGAGTTCTAAAATTATTGGCTGCTAGTGCTAAAGAATCTTCCTGTTGATTCAATTTTTTGTGTACAAAAGTGATGTTGAAGGCCAAAACGAAATTATCAACAAAGTACCACATTTCATTTATATACTTCTTTAACATCTATTGTTTGGTCTGATAAATGTTTTTGATTTGATGGATGATAAGCTCAAAATCTCCAAAAACAAAAAAATTACCTATACCCATATTATTAGTTGCTTTCAATCCTAGCAGAAGAGCTTAATATTCACTAATATTGTTGGTTGTATCAAATTCCAATTTGTATGACATAGGAATAAATTCCTTGGTAGGAGAAATAAATACAATTCCATCTCTGGAGTCTTCTTTGGAACAAGCCCCATCAAAGAACATTTTCCATACTAGGTTTTTTGCATTTTCTTCAACTGTAGGCATGGTTTTCAGTTATCTAGTCACCAATGTGAAAAATAGAAGAACCAAGTTCATCTTCAACAACATATATAGGATGATTTATAGGATTTTCATGATCGCTTACCAGGTAAGCTAGCCTCACTTCCCTGTACAATCTTTGATGCTCTCCAAAAAGCACATGTATGGTACCATAACTGAGGTCCATTTGTAGTGTGCCTCCACTTTCTTAGCCCATGATCTTGACAAAAGAATCCCAAATTTAGGAGGTATTTCAGCCACAATTACATCCAACACCACACTTTTCATAGGTAACTGAGATAAAGTAACAACCATGTCTTTAATAATTCCCAGACATTTAAATTTTCTGGAGTCAAATGAATATAGGTCTAGATATGGCTTAGTGATTTCTAAACCTAATTCCTCCATTACCACCTTTGGCATGAAATTGTGTGAAGCTCCTCAATCCATTAAAAAATTATGCAATATTTTCATGGATATGTAGAAAGGAGGAGAAGCATCAGACCTATCTTCAATATGTAGCCCAATGGTTATGGCAGGGTTTTCATCTTCGATATTTATGGTAGCTCTAAAAGTAACAAGAGAAGGAGGTTGCAATGTTTTGAGGACAAATTTTTTAAAAGGATCAGTTTTCATCAATTCTACTAGAGGTATGGGGATTTTGATTTTATTAATGTTCATGGATATGTAGAAAGGAGGAGAAGCATCAGACCTATCTTCAATATGTATCCCAATCGTTATGGCAGGGTTTTCATCTTCGATATTTATGGTAGCTCTAAAAGTAACAAGAGAAGAAGGTTGCAATGTTTTGAGGACAAATTTTCTAAAAGGATCAATTTTCATCAATTCTACCAGAGGTATGGGGATTTTGATTTTATTAATTTCATTTTCTAAGCTGAAAGAAGAAACTGGCTTCTCAGTTTCCATCACCTCTGTAGTGCTAACCTTGACAGGCTGCTTTTGTTGCTCATTGATTTTAGTCCTTGAACTTTCTTTACTGATCCCTGATTTAACTGGAGCATTGGTCTTTTTGGCTTGAATAGGTATATCTACCTTTGATGAATTTGATGTAGACCTAAGGTCATACTTTTTCATTTTAGGTTCTTACTGGATAATTTCTTTAACATCTTCTTCCTCAAACTGATTCAATATAAGAGCATCCTCATAATATTGTTGTGTCAAATGAGTCAGAGGTAATTATGTATCATTTAGATGAACTGTAGAATATTCGTCAGTGTCATCAGTTTCTTCAACTTATTCCACTGCATTATTTTGAAAAGGAGGCAAAACTTCCTGATCTTCTTGATTTCTCCTTTCTCTTGGAAAAAATTGAGGAACATTGTTAGGCCTTTTGAACTGGTTGGGATTTATGTATCCTCCTTCATGTGTAAGCCTGCTAGGCTGTTTTGTTTCCATCTTCAACTTGGCCATTTTAGATGTCAAGGTTTTCAACATTTTGGCCATTTCATACATCTTAGAGTGAGATGTTGTATGAGAAGAAGAAGGAAGTTCTTCTCTCTATTTTTTCTTGTCTCTGTCACTCCTTGACTTCAATTTCTCAGTTGCTAGTATATTAGATTCTACTTCATTGGCTTCTTCCCGCACCAAACTCAGAGTAGCAGGCCTTCTTTCTTTCAACAACAGAGAAAAATCAACATCAAAGGAATTGGAAAAAGTAATTTTGGTTGATGTTTATGTGGGTTTGATTTCATCTGGAATTTTACTATACATTTTATTAAATATTTTTGGTAAAATCAGATAGAGATTCTCCTTGTTTTGTTCTCAAAGCACCAAACTCAGTAATATAATACAATTAGTCTTTCTTATCTCCCAAGTGACGCAAAAAGGTATCATATAGTGCATCAATATCATCAATTGAATTAGGAGGTAGGATTTTAAACCATTTCCTTGCCTCTCCATCTAAAATTTTCACAAAATGTCTCATCCAAACATCTGCATGCTCCACATTAAAATTATCTACAAAACTGTAGAAAGAGTTTAAGTGTTCTTCAATAGTGAATTATCCCTCTCCATTGAATCTTGGAAAGTACTTCATATAATCATTAGGTGGGAAGGCATACAATAATTGTGGAAAATTTAATGGTGCATTTATGGCTACAACAATTGCATCCATCCTATTCACATTCAGATTTATCACAATGGGAGCTTGAACTGTAGGAATAGGCTGAACTGGTGATGTAGAAAGAGAAACCGTTCCTTGGGTGGAACAATTTAGTTGAGCTTTTTTATCTTCAACTAATGAAATCATAGGTTTCTTTTCTGAACGAGAGTAGGTTGACGGCTATAGGAACAAAGGATTTTCAAAGGAAAAATAATATGGTTTAAAGTTGCACTTGACTGTGAGAGAGAAAACTAGGGCATCATCAAGTTATTGCAATGTTATTTTTATAAAGGGTTTTATGAATAGCTTTTAGAAAATGGTTGAAAGTTGGCTCAAGGATTCAATAAAATATATAACTCAATGTAAAAGGAAAATAAAAATCCCACTGGCTTAGTAAATGACAAACACTTTAATAGATCAGATGGTAAGGTAAATAAAAAAAGGAAGATATATAAGTATCCAATTTGTCAACTCACACATGGATTTGTCATTCCCAGATATCATTAAGAAATAAGAACATGGTACTTGAAAACAATCCTAATTATGAACATAAAACAATAAAATTTTCATTGTGTCACTCACAATAAAAAAATCATATGCTTTGCAACATAATAAATGCATTCAAGAAAGAAAAGAAACAAATATTAATATGAAAATAATATCTGACCATCAAAATGCCTTTTCCATTTAGTTCCAATATGAAAATATTGTCTTTGTCTGACAGTGGAGTCTTTACAAAAATAGACCTTGAATTCCCAACTAATCCACCCTCATAAAGTCTTTTTAATGTCTTTTTAAAGCACACAAATTACTCCTGTAGATATTTTTTTTAGATTACAGTTTTACAATAGGATCATATCAATTGACTATTTTGTAGGATTTAAAAGCTTATACGAGCACATATAATGCCTATAATATAGTATGCTTAACAACCCATCCGAATATAGATTAGGTGACAACTTTATGAATTTTTGCAAATCCCACAAAAAGAGGAATACTATGTTGCTGAGATGGTTCATTTGAGATACCAAAAAGTTCTATTTGAATGAAGCACTAAGAACCAAAAATTTTCATATTTACTATTTAGTAATAGCATTGAGCAATCAAAACTGTAGCAGACTTTCCTTGGACTGTCATTTTATGATAACTACAGAAGATCTGGTGTCCCTCTGTTTGGGCTTAGTTTTTAGCACCACATTATGCCAATACAATTTTGTATTGGATTCTCTTACCTCATTTCGCAAGGCCTTCCTCTCTTTCCTCTTCCTTTTGAATTCTTGAATCTTTTCTTGTTGTTTTTCATTCCATTGCTATACACATGAATTTTCTTTCTTCAATTTCCTAATAATACCCTGCAACTCCTTTACCCTATCCTTTTCTTTCCTTTACCCTGTAGGTTCAAATATATGGAAGCTTGAGGTTTCCTTAGTTTAATTTCATATTTTTAGGACAACCCAGTCCTAAGATCCTCTTCTTCAGTGCTTTCTAAGTCTCTGGTTTCTGGAATATCTTATAGTTGTTCTATTTCAGGAAAAAGATCATTTTTCTCATCATTAATTGCATATGTGCCTTTGAATGTAGATTCGGTGACTGAAGCTGACCTTGTAGTTTCCCTAGTTACAAGTCTCCTTGAACACTGTGCAATATGTTTTCCCTTTTCATGTTTTTTCCTTTGTTCTTCAGATTCCTCCTCTGACCTGTGTGAAGAAGATGCCAAGGTTTGTTTTTTGATCTCTTTCTTCGTATATTCTGATTTTTATTCTATGATAATAAGGTTTTCCTTATGGATAGAAGGATGAAACATAACCTTTGAATTCAACCTGAATTTGTTTGCAGCCCTGGTTCCTCTTACTCTGTTTCTTACCCTTTGCAACCATTTTTCCTGTAGACTGTTTCTTCTGTTTAGCTAGACTTTGGAATGGGATTGTGGTATAATATTTTTGTTCATTAGGTTCCTATTTGATGTCTGGATCAAAATTGACATCAGTCTCTTCATCAATTTTAAGTTTTTTACCTCAACCTGTAGTGATTTTGTCCTTAAGTTTACCCATAGGAAAATAACCAATTTCTTGTTGTGTTTATAACTTTCTCTTACTAGCACAAGCTATCCTGGCTGCAGGGGAGTTCTATTTCATCAAAACCTCAGTGGCTTGAGAAGCCTTTTTACCTTTTCTAGTTTCTTCTCCTTATTAGTTTTAAACTTAGTTTCCCGTGGTTTAGGTTTTAGTGATTGAATTAACTAGTCCCAATACCTCTAAAGTTCATTTAAATAAAATACTACTAACGTTTTGATCAACGCTTGATGGAAAAGACTATTCTTTGTTGTTGTAGGATGTGACTGAATTCTCTTAGACATATTAGATAGGATTTTTAATAAGAAATAAGGTATATTAATAGGGTAGTTACCATTCACATGAATTAACAATCTAATATGATAAAGATGAACCAGAGAAAACCTTCCTTCGCATGTAATGTACCTATGAATGATCAACATAGAAATATGCCATTCTTTCCTTACCCAGTTGTGTGGGATGCCTTAGATCCAATTGGGGTTTTGATTTTCTGGAATTAAAAAATTGATTTACAAACTCCATAACTAAATTTTCTTTCTTCCACCATCTTTCCCCATATACTGGTAACTTGCAAGATTTAGCTATGGAATGCTCTATTATGTGCAAGAGGAGTTTATCAAACACAGATTCGAAACCATTGAAATTAAGTGCAAAGTTCATAGAAATATGCACGTCATGACCCTGAAATGTCGATAAGATATTCAACCAGCCTCCATATTTAAACTTCTCTGCCATTTGAGGAAAGGCTTTGAGTAATTTTGTCCCTTCTGACTCCAATCTGGTTATCTTCCCACTCTTTTTGGGTGCCATGACACTAATACAATTCTGCAAGAAATTTATGAGAATGTCGAGGATTTGATCACCAACTTTTGAGGGTTGTTGAAGTCTGAGAGTTATCCATTTACCTACAATGCATGTATAAAATGATAGACATACTAAAAATAGGTGGACTATGATTTCATTCATAAGGAATAATAATCAGGCCTGTTGATTTGATTTCAAGGTGGTGAGTACAACCCGATCCTTCGAGTTAGCTTTCATCATGAGAATTACAACCTGAAATAGATCATACAGAGATATGTAGATCCTCTAGAAATGATTTCGAGTGTTAAAAAACTATCTTGGGAAGGTGGCACATGTAGAACTATCATTATTCCTGAGGTTGCAAGAATAACATTATTCTTGTAGCGCCCTTTCCACTTTGATAAATTTTAAAATTCAATTGAAGGAAAGGATAGGTGATGTGATTGAAATCCTTTTATATCATATCCTAACTTTTAAAAACTTAAAAACATTTAAAATGTGCATAAAAGAATGAAAACAAGCTTTCAAGCCAAGAAGGGGAAAAACAAAGTTTATGAAAAATGGGTAGAACAGGGATTAAGGACACCCAATCAATGAAAAACAAGGTTAAGGACTAACAATAACCATTCATCAGACCATTGAAAACCTATTTTATTTATAGTTCAACTAGAGTAACTTTTTCTTCCTCACCCAAAAAATGTCGCAAATCTAGCATATTCATTGGTATATTGTCGATTGTTCGACACGATAATAATGATATTTCTGGAACATACGTTGAGTGTTTTTCCTATCTTATTCTCTATAGAGATAACAAGGAGACATAAATGAGATGCATTTGTGATGAACTAATGGGGAACATTTGTCGATTATTTTCCGCTCTTACGACTGGAATTCGTCGATCTTCCAATGTACTAGCGATCACCACGTGTTGTAGTTGTGAGGAAATACCAAGAAAAAATCGTGAATGATTTGTATCTCTTAATACAGACATGCTTCGATCATTCAACGTACTAGCAATGACAATGTGATGGATTTAAGGGGCACATTTTTCATTGGTAAGTCCCTCTTATGAAATATTATTTCATCTATATTGTGACAAAATATTGAATTTCATAATTGTGACGAAGGTGAAGTGACGAAAAATCAGTTGTTTCCTTCTTCAAACTTGTGATGTAGTGGCGACGAACATGCATCGGTAAATCATCGAAAAATGGGCCTAATGTACTATTGTAATGCTATATGAGGGGGACTACCGACTCAAAACAACTAGACATCATTAAGAACAATGAAGAGACAAAGAATAATATGAATCAAGACTCTCCTATGTATCTTCTATTCATGAATCCTAAAAGATTCAAATTATTTGGAAAAAATTTAAACTAACCATCATTCAGATTCACTTTAAAGGTAATTTGTAAGAAACAATGAATAAGCTTCAACAAGGAATCATTTTGTGAACCATGGATATAAAAGAGGAAAACAAGCTATTTGGGAAATAAAACAACCTCATGTGAGCCACTTATTATACAAGAAAGAAACAAAAAAACTAACAAAAAAGAAAGAAAGAGAAGCAAACAACAAACTAGGACTAAAAGCATGTGAATGTAAAGGGAAAATATGCATAGAAACGGGATTGATAACTGTTGTCATAAGGAATAAAAAATGAGCTATAATTATGAAAATATCTTAAAAATGACCAAAAATAACGAAGAAAACTATCTCTGAAACCCCCTAAAATTAATTTTTCCTTTTATATTTGAGGCTAAATCCTCATTGGAAGTAGTGTTTTAACTGATTCCCATTGACTAACAACCCCTCACGTTTATTGTCCAAGTTGGATAATTGGAACGTGTTGGGCCCCACCACCATATCAATACAATATGGTCCCAACCGTAGAATTTCAAACATGTCATTGCCACTTCATTTTTCATTTATATTGTCCCACAACACAACTATGTCACCCACCTAGTAGTGCTTTCCTCTTGGCTTGCGGTCAAGCACCCTCTTTACTTGATCTTGGTAACTCATGAAGTGGGTGTAAGCCACATGTATATTTTCCTGAGACTATACCAACTTGTCAATATGATACTGCAAGGAATACTGGTTGGTTTCAAACTAACCAGACAACCTATATGTTGGTAACCTGAAATTCATAGGAAAACCTACATCTAAACCCTAAACTAGATCGAATGGACTCTTTCTCGTGGCACATTTCTTGGTAATTCTATCATAACAAAGTTCATATTTAAGGATACTATCTTAGGCTCACTTGTTATCACCAATATTATTCCTGCGAAATCTAATAATATTTTATTGTTGGGCTCTGTTATTCCATTCCCTTGCAGATAATAACTGGTAGAATGATTCAACGTAATATTGTACTAAGACCAAAAATCCACCAAATCAATAGATCTGAAGACACTAGCATTATCTATAGTGATTTTGTTTGGCACTCCAAATCATATATTCTCTTCTAAAAATATGACAATGTTCGCACTAGAAGAAATATTGAGTGGAATGTCCTCCATCCGCCTGGTAAATAGTCTGTAGCCACAAGGATCCAACTATGGCCACCACTAGAATTCTATGATAGATTTCCTATGAGTTCAAGTCCCCACTTTTGGAAAGGATCTTCTATAATAACCATATCCAGAGGCAAGGTAGGGATACTTTTCTTCCCTTCGAATCTCTGACATGGCTCACATGCTCACACAAATGCATGCATGTCTACAAACAATTTAGGCCAATAATAACTGGTGCACATGATGTTGTGTGCAATGGTGCAACTAGATAAATGTCCACCACACATGCCTAAATCAATATCTCTCAATATCTCTCTAGACTCATTGTGATCAACACATCGCAAAATTATCCCATTGGGATTCCTCCATCCCAAACCACCCTACAAAAAGAAATACTTTGTAGCATGAAGTTGTAGATATTGCCTTTACATCTTAGTGAATTTAGTAGGATAAAATAAGTTCCTTAAATAAAAAATGATATCTATGTAACAATCATAATGTTTTAATGAAACAGATAAGTAATTTACTTGACTCTCAATG
>WSFP011488576.1:0-15157 GCA_009831015.1 Picea engelmannii
TTTTTCGGACCTGTATGGATACATGAAAAAGGAACCCCCTAGATTCGTCTTTAAGCTCTTTTCAGACTCTCTAAATGTGAAAAGATTGTCGAGTGATCTTGCTTCCTTTCCCACTCATTAAAAGTTTTGAAAGGGCATCTTTCGAGTGATAATTTATATCTTTTTAGGCCTCAAGAGACTAACATTATGAAAAAGGACAACAATGGAGTCGTCTTTAAGTCATTTTCAGACTCTCTAAATATGAAAAACCACCGAGTTTACCTTCTCTGGACTCGTTAAACAATTATACACTGAAGGGCCCATATGGGACTGAACTCTTACTTCTTCCAGTTCATTAAACAAAGGAAGAGGAACTTACCGAAGGTGAGTTATATTGATCATGTGCTACCCTCCTCGAGCTTGTTAAATTAAAAAGAGGTACTTGTCTATCTGGATGGGGGAAAAATTGAAGGAAGCAAGCCAAGCAGTTTTTGAGAACATTACTAGTAACTCTTAGAGTCTCCCTTGAACATGACACTTTGTCTTTGCACACATATTAATCCACTGAACCTTTGCACTGAACCAATCCTCTGAACTTTTCTTACTCCTTTGGGTCACTCGACGAAATTCAAAGTATCCACTGCATCATCGTGTTTTGGTCCATATCATGTTTCTGCTGTTGTGCCTTAGTGTTCAAGGGAAGTATCTACCTCGAGAGTCAGCCATCACAAATATCTTGTTTCAATACCCCTGTCAGTCCATGTTCATTTGATCTACCAATTACATCTCTGTGTCTTTTTCATGTCATTGATGGGGGATACATCAAGGCCCTCCTTCGATGAGTCTATTCCTGTCGACTTCAACACATTATCCAGGAACTAGACTTAGAAACCAGTTAGTACTTTGGGACTTTCATGCCTCAATGGAAGGCCTCCTCACATTCGACAGTGGGTATACATAATTGACCTCTGATCGGATGATTCCACGGATGTTCGACTTCATCTCATCCATTCACATTTGTTGGAATGTACTAGAGTACCTTGGGAATCATTGACATCAATGGTGACCTCCCTCACACTTGTTAACGGTTTACATCATTGACCAGTAATCAAGTGGTTTCTTCCATGTTTGACATCAGGAAATCTATTCACATGGTTAGATTCGTACTACATCAGGATCGGTAAGAAGACCCTGGGTTGAGTGATCACTTTGATATGTACTTTGCCCAGGTTGCGACGAAGGTTTATTTGAACATTGACACATATAATGTTACATAGATCCAATTTGTATTGGTCGTGGCTATGTCTTGACATCTTGTAGCTCCACTGTGTATTCTTCGTGACTACGACCAATTCAGGTCATGCGAATATAGATCCACATTGTATCTTCGGTGGATATATCTCTTTATCAATATAATTATGGATCCACAGTGTATTTATGGTGGCCATACCTTGAAAGTCTTTTATCACTCAAGCATGGGTATGCCTGCCTTGGGTTTGAAACATGTCATAACATTTTCTTGATGGTTGTTTGTAACTTCTACCAGGTTCTCCGAGTCCACACCCTTGCTTTAAAGATTTGTAAAGTGTTTCGACCATCATTCTCTCTTCTGACCTCGCACTTTAGGGGGCATTCTTTTACACATGAAATTTGCACACCTAGGTACCTCGCCCTAAGTGTCGTAAAGTGTCATATAAGTGCCTCATACACCTTGACACCATGGAATAACCTATGTCATAATCCCTAGTCAATGTGGAGGAGGGATATATTACATGGAGGCCAAAATTCCAAGTGCACATGAATTATTATTAATATTCATGGAAAAGAAATTGATTAAGTGTGAGAATCAAGTGCACATGAATTATTATTAATATTCATGGAAAAGAAAATAATTAAGTGTGAGAATCCACCTCACATTTGGTTTCCTTAAAATCCTTGAGAGATATTTCCTCCCCAAAATCTTTAAGAGATATTTTCTCCCTAAATATCTTAGAGATCCCATTCTTAGTGGATCTGATGAGAGATCCTATCCATGGTGGTTAAACCTCCGAATCCTATATAATGAGGGATTTCCATGGAGGAGAGGAGAGAGAGAAGTTTAGAGATACCAAACTTATGATCTCATGAGAAGTGGAGGAGAATAATCAGTAAAAGTATTGTCATTCTGATCGTGGAGCTTTTGAGAAAGGGTTGGAAAAGGAGAGCCTGATGAAGCTGCTACACTCACATCTATGGTTGTAAGCACTCACATATATGGTTGTAAGTTTTCTTCATTGTTGTTCTCATTAATACAATCAATGCTTGGCCTATTTATTTCAAACTTGTACTTGTTTTATATAAGTTTGTCTGTAGTAGATGGATCTATGTTTTAGCTAATCTCAATAGAGTAGGAAGTCTTTTGTACTTTTGTTTGTCTTGCAGGACCTACCAAGGAGCTCAAGATCAAAGCTCATCCCGAACCTTGCAGGGACAAATGACGTTCATAAGGTACATGCTTTCCTCCTTCTCTTTTGTTCACCATCTTGATTAGATCTAAAAGGAAGTCAGTATCCATGTTAAGCACCTTCTGTCTTAGAGTTAAGGGTCTATCTCTCAAGAGGAGATCTACCTGTCCACAGGGAGATTTTCCTATGACAGAAAGGCATTGGGGTAGTTCTCATGAAAGAAGGAAGAGCATTGGCCTTCACCAGTAAACAAATTTTTGAGAGACACTTGGGAAAATAATGCAGACCCCCTACCTCAGCAGGGTTCTGTGATCTCTCGGTCTCTGGATCGATCTTCTTCAGAACTGAAATGTCTCTTCAGACTCCTGCTGGAACCCCTTGAACGAATCCACAGGTCCCTTTAATTCCCTCGCATAGGCTTTGAGAAAACCTATGCAAGCGCTCAACTTTCAACGCTCTTCTATGTTTTGAACCAACACACCTTTCACGTTTCGGGGTTTCGGGACTCCTGCATGCGAGCTCTCTCGGGCTCCTTGTCCCTCCAACTCCTGATCGCCGAAATGCCAAAAAGGGCTTAACGACTCTGGGTCCTCCCTTAGCCTCCGCCCATGTGACCACCACTTTGTGACCACGTGATTAACGTCAAGGCGCTACTGGCTTTTCACGATTTGGGGAATCGCAATGCAAGCATTCCTCCCGTTCTTTGTCTTTCGAAATGCCGAAACCCGAAATAGGGCCTAACTCCACAACTCCTCCCTTAAGTCGCTTTTCATATGACCGGTCCTGTGACCTGGTGCTATTCCTCTGAATGCTTTCGGGTTTTTGCGATTCGTGATTTCGTGATTCTAGGTCCTTCGAACTCCCGGATCTCGAAATGCCAAAATCTACCTATGACCATGGTCCACTTTTCAGGATTTCGTAATTCACGATTTTGCGATTCCAGCTGTAGACGATTCTAGGTCCTTCGATCTCCCGGACCCCGAAATGCCAAAATATCCCCCTTGAGAGATCAACAGTCCATATTCCTCTTGAACCAACGATCAAGATCCAACTGGATCGACGACCCACAACCTTTTGGGAATTTTTTCCTTTCGCTCTTCAGGATTTCACGACTCATGAAAATACACAGCAGAGAGTTTCCTTACCTTTCGAAACTCTGATTCCCAAATTCCCAAAGCCTCACCTCCCATGTGATCTATGACTGTGATTTTCCTCGATCCAACGGCTCTGGATCTTTCAGGATTTCGTGAACCGGGAGTTTGAAACTCACAATTCCAAAATCACAGCCTCCTCTACTTCCCGAACCCCGAAATGCCGAAATGTTGAAATGGGCTCAACGATGATTATCCCCTGACCAAATCTCGGTCCATGTGACTGCTTCCTCCATGACCATAGCTCTACTCCAAAGACATGTCGCATTTCACGACTTCGAGGTTTTCAACGCAAAGTGCCTGAATCCTTGTCATCAGAATTGTCGAAATGCCGAACTCCGAAATGCCGAAATGCCGAAATTCCACTCCAAAGGGGAATCAATGTCTCCTGTTTATTCTCATCCAATGATCGCTACTCCTCTTGAGCTCCTGAACTCTAAAAGACACTCAACCTTAACCTTCTCACAGATTTGCGAGCTTCAACGGTCCATGGGATTTCGACACTTCTTCCACAAAGAAATTTCACCATCCGTTTCAACTCCTATTACCCCTTTCATGATTCAGGACTTGGAGCAACCAAGGATTTGGCCTTCACTCCAACCTCATGATTCCCAAATTCACAAAAATGATCCAACAACCCATGGGATTTCAAACTTCTCCACGAAGTGTCTCCACCATTCGTTTCGGCTCCTCTCCCGCGCGACCTCCCAGAGGTTAAACTATTTGTGCCTTCCTCGGGATCCGATGGCTATTGGTCCTTTGCACTAGATCTGACGGCCCATATCTGTTTCTCTTCCTTGTGCACTTTCCTGTGTGTGTCTGGACATAGACTTCAACGGTCCAGATCTAACCTCTCCAGTTGATCTAACGACAACTATGCTCTACCTCAAGCATTCCCTTCTTCCTTTCCCTTGGAAGATTTCTTGCTCCAAAACGCCTCATCCTTTGTCTCTGCTGTGAATCCTATAACCTTGGTTCCTGCTTATATTCTAAGAGGCGTTCCTCCTCCTGAGATTTATTTCTCTGAACCTCAAAGGTTCCTTCGAACTCTGAAACCTCTTGCAGGACCTTTGCATGAAATGTTGCTATCTCTTCTGAGCTTATCTGTGTCTATGACCTCAAAGTGTCTCTATCCCTTTCCCTCCTTGAAGGGATGTAAGTACCCTATGGAAAATTCCTGCTCAAGCATGCTTTGCTGAGCCTGCAGGGTGTTCAGTAGCCCTGTGAGTGTCTCCTCTTGTGACACTTCTCTTCTCTTTGAACTCAAACAAGAGTTCCTTCTGTGCACACTTGTACCAACTCAATGCCCACCTGGCAGAGTTCTCCAAAATCCTCAGTGACTCTGTCTTCTCACCGAACTTGAAATAGAGTTCTCCTCAATGCATCCTATGCATTTGCTCAATGCCCTCCTGGCAGAGCCTTTACAGAATTCTCAACAATTCTTCTTCTCCTCTCTGTGCTCTCCTCTGCATAGTTTCTCCTTCAAGGTGTTCAACAACCTTGAGGCTTCTTCCTTGAGTCAATGACTTTAGCTAGTGTTCCCTCCTGACACGTCTTTGTCTGAAATTCCGTAGAATTTAGAAGTGCACTCCTGCACTGGTTTTCAGAGACCGCAGTACTCTGTCATGCACTCTTGCATGAAACCACAAAAGAATCCAAACCTGAAATAAAAGAAATCTCAGATAGGGAAATCTATCTATCCCTGCAAATGCACATCTAACATACATCTACAACATATCATCAACACATAAAGACATTCATTCATGAACTCACAAACAAATGAACAACAACATGCAGGAAAAACTACTATGATTGTATTAATATGAAATGCCTCTTTACAATGTGAACTCGGATTGCAACAGAGTCACGACTTCCTCTCTTCTCTCTATTCTTTTTTTTCTTCCTAACTGAAAAACAAAAGAAGATCTTTTTATAAAAGGGGGCTCCTCAAGTACTTCCCTCCATCCTCACCAACTCTCATTAATTTACATTCAATTACATTGAATGGTTGTCTAGTCCGAATCAGATCTAGATCTCAGCCTTACAACCATTTAAGGCAACCTTTATCTAAAGCTTGCATACATGCATGGCTTTTGGCTCTTCGGCCTTACAACATTTAATACAATTTTAAAATTTGAAAAATGAGAGGGCCACACCTCTCTCCTTCCATTGAATGCACACTTTGATGTGCTGGCTGGATGGTGCATAGCTGGCTTGGAGCGATGCTCCTGCATCATACTCCTTTGCTGTGAAAAATGCATGAGCTCTTGCTCATGAGATTCCCAGCATGGCTGGTGAAATCCACCTGGATCCCAAACAGTTCTTTGGAGTTGTCCATCCACTCCATCACTTTGCTGCTGCTATTGCTTCTACTGCCCTGCTGCTATGGCGAGTTCTCCTCTACTCAGCTTCCCTTTGCTCACTGCTTCTACTGATCTGATCATCAACCTTATGATCTCCTCAATTATCTCATCTAGCTGCTCCCATGGACGGATCTCCTTTTGCAGCCTGCTCCACTGCACTTCTTCCATGCAAATGGGTAGATCAACTAGATCTCCCATGCCATATTCTTCCTCTGTGGCCTCAACTTGCCACCCTGCTGCAAAATTCATCTCTGCAGTCTTCTCTTCTTGACTGACCTGTTGTTCAGTCACCTTCTTTGACAAACTTTCTTTTGCGATTTCCCCTTGTGCTAGTTGAATTCTATCTTCCTCCAGCCGCTCCTTAAACTAGAATTTTCCTTCACCTACTGCTGCACGCCTTGGCATTGCAGTCATCATCATCTGTTCAGCTCCCTGGCTGAAATTTTCAAGAAATTCCTCGGAATTCTCCTTTGCTAACACCTTCATGACTGTCTTCTCTCGGTAGTCATCTACTGGTTCTGGATTGTTCAGCCAATCCTCCAACATTTATAGCTCCTTCTCCCAAGGAGTGAGCATGTCAACTATGTGCTCCTCTTCTTCTCCTTGGGAAACTTCTGACATCTTCTCCATGTCTTTGATAGTCACAGCTGGTTGTCCTTCCGTTGTTGCTACCTCTGCAATACAAGCTCTCACCTCAACTGGGCTAAGTGGCAGGAATATCTCAATTCCTCCAATGATTAGAAAGTCTGTCTGATCCTTCTCTATCATCTCCTCTCACTGACCTGAACTCATCCCTGAGTTCATGAGACTTTTAGACAGTCTCATCTGCTCTCCCTTTCCCACTTGGCAGTATGGATTTTCTCCTCTTCCTTTGCCCACCTGGCAGTCTATGAGATTAGTCGATCCCATCTCAGTGCCCTCCTGGCAATTTGAACTTTCAGCACCGCCCTCCTAGCAGTATACGAGACCTTCACTTGATCTCTTTCTATTGCCTACCTGGCAATTTGAAATTCCATCTCTACCCACTTTGCAGTCTATGAGATCTCTACTCTATCTCTCCTCTTCATCATCACTGAGATTTCTCCCAGCTTCTAGTTCACAGGCATGAACCATCTCCTCTGTGGCCCTGAGGCTTTTCACATACCTCAACCACCTCCTCAACAACCTTTGCTGTCCTTTGGCCAACAATTTCTTGACTGGCCACTTTGCTTTCCTCCTCAGAGGCCATTCATACATCCAATGTGTCTTTGCGTTCTGCTGCACCCGCAGTGAAAGCTCTTCCATCCTCGCCCTCGCCTCAGCGAGTTATTTATCCATCTCTAGATTTTTCTTCTGCTTGCGGTCTTCCCTGTGACCACACCCATGTCCTTCAGTAGCCATCTTCATGTTCCTGTCTGCCCTCCTGGAAAACTTGTTGTTGTCACTCTGCAACCGTGAGTGCTTCCAACCTTTCCTATAGTCCTCTTGGTTGTCTATTGACTATTGCGCATCTTGAAACAATCATCATAGAGCTTCAACACTCTATATTCCTTTTCCTTTAGCTCCCTCTACTTGCAATATATAGACAAAATCAAGCTCTAATACCACTTGATCCAGACCCCCTACCTCAACAGGGTTCTGCGACCTCCTGCTCTCTAGATTCATCTTCTTCTAAGCCGAAATGGCTCTTCAGACTCCTGCTGGAACCCCTTGAATGAATCCATAGGTCCCTTTAATTCCCTGGCACAGGCTTTGAGAAAACCTATGCACGTGCTTAGCTTTCAATGCTCTTCTCTGTTATGAACCAACACACCTTGCGCATTTCGGGGTTTTGGGACTCCTGCATGCGAGCTCTCCCAGGATCCTTGTCCCTCCAACTCCTGGTCATCGAAATGCCGAAAAGGGCTTAACGACTCTGGGTCCTCCCTTAGCCTCCATCCATGTGACCACCACTCTATGACCACATGATTAACGTCAAAGCGCTACCGGATTTTCGTGATTTGGGGAATCGTGATGCAATAATTCCTCCTATTCTCTGTCTTTCGAAATGATGAAACTCGAAATAGGGCATAACTCCACATCTCCTCCCTTAAGTTTCTTTTCATACAACCGGTCCTGTGACCTGGTGCTATTCCTCTGAATATTTTTGGGTTTTCGCGATTCACGATTTTGCGATTTTGGCTGCAATGATTCTAGCTCCTTCGAACTCCTGTATCCCGAAATGTCAAAATCTACCAGTGACCACGGCCCACTTTGATTTCATAACTCACGATTTCATGATTCCGACTGCAGACGATTCTAGGTCCTTCGACCTCCTGGATCCCGAAATGCCGAAATCTCCCCCTTGAGAGATCAATGGTCCAGATTCCTCTTGAACCGACGATCACGATCCAACTGGATCGATGGCCCACAACCTTTTGGGATTTTTTTCCTTTCTCTCTTTGGGATTTCATGACTCGCGAAAATCCACAGCAGAGAGTTTCCTTACCTTTCGAAATTTTGATTCTTGAATTCTTGAAGCCTCACCTCCTACGTGATCTACGACTGAGATCTTCCTCGATCCGATGGCTCTAGATCTTTTAGGATTTCACGAACCAGGAGTTTGAAACTCTTGATTCCAAAATCACAGCCTCCTCTACTTCCCGAACCCCGAAATGTCGAAATGGGCTCAATGATGATTAACCACTGACCAAATCTCAGTCCATGTGACTGCTTCCTCCGTGACCATAGCCCTACTCCAAAGACATGTCGTGTTTCGCGACTTCGGCCTTTTCAATGCAAAGTGCCTCGGCTCCTTGTCATTGGAATTACCGAAATGTCGAACTCCAAAATTCTGAAATGCCGAAATTCCACTCCAAAGGGGAATCAACGGCTCCTGATGCTTCTCATCCAATGGTTGATACTCCTCCTGAGCTCTTGAACGCTAAAAGACACTCAACCTTAACCTTCTCACAGATTTGTGAGATTCAATGGTCCACGAGATTCCGACACTTCTTCCACAAATAAATTTCACCGTCTGTTTCATCTCCTGTTACCCCTTTCGTGATTCGGGACTTGGAGCAACCAAGGATTTGGCCTGCACTCCAACCTCACGATTCCCGAATTCACGAAAATGATCCAACGACCCACAGGATTTCGCACTTCTCCACGAAGCGTCTCCACTGTTTATTTTGGATCCTCTCCCATACGACCTCTCAGAGGTTAAAATCTGTGTGCCTTCCTCTGAATCTGATGGCTATCGGTCTTTTGCACTAGATCAGATGGCCCAGATATGTTTCTCTTCCTTGTGTGCTTTCCTGCGTGCGTCTGGACGTAGACTTCAATGGTCCATATCTCACCTCTCTAGCTGATCTAACGACAACTGTGCTCTACCTTAAGCATTCCCTTCTTCCTTTCCCTTGGAATATTTCTTTCTCCAAAAGGCCTCGACCTTTGTCTCTGCTACGAATCCTGTAACCTTGTCTCCTGACTGTATTCTAAGAGGCGTTCCTCCTCCTAAGATTTATTTCTCTGAACCTCAAAGGTTCCTTCAAACTCTGCAACCTCTTGCAGGACCTTTGCATGAAATGGTGCTATCTCTTCTAAGCTTATCTGTGGCTTTGACCTCAAAGTGTCTTTGTCCCTTTCCCTCCTTGAGGGGATGTAAGTACCCTCTGGAAACTTCCTGATCAAGCACGCTTTGCTGAGCCTACAGGGTGTTCAGTAACCCTGTGAGTGTCTCCTCCTATGACACTTATCTTCTCTCCAAACTCAAACAAGAGTTCCTTCTGTGCACACTTGTACCAACTCAATGCCCGCCTGGCAAAGTTCTCCAAAATCCTCAGAGACTTTGTCTTCTCATTGAACTCGAAATAGAGTTCTCCTCAATGCATCCTATGCATCTGCTCAATGCCCTCCTGACAGAGCCTTTACATAATTATCAACAATTATTCTTCTCCTCTCTTTGCTCTCCTCTGCACAGTTTCTCCTTCAAGGTGTTCAGTAACCTTGAGGATTCCTCCTTGAGTCAATGAATTTAGCTAGTGCGCTCTCCTAGCACATGTTTGTCTGAAATTCCATAGAATTCAGAAGTGCACTCTTGCACTAGTTTTCAGAGACCACAATACTCTTTCATGCACTCTTGCATGAAACCACAGATAATCCAAACCTAAAATCAAAGAACTCTCAAATAGGAAAATCTATCTATCCCTGCAAATGCACATCTAACATACATCTACAACATATCATCAACACATAAAGACATTCATTCATGAACTCACAAACACATGAACAAAAACATGCAGGAAAGACTGCTATGATTGTATTAATATGAAATGCCTCTTTACAATGTGAACTCGGGCTACAATAGAGTCACAACTTCCTCTCTTCTCTCTATTCTTTTTTTTTCTTCCTAACTGAAAAACAAAAGAAGATATATTTACAAAAGGGGGCTCCTCAAGCGTTTCCCTCCATCCTCACCAACTCTCATTAATTTACATTCAATTACATTGAATGGATATCTAGTCTGAATCGGATCTAGATATCAGCCTTACAACCATTTAAGGCAACCTTTATCTAAATCCTGTGTACAGGCATGGATTTTGGCTCTTCAGCCTTACAAAATTTAATACAATTTCAAAATTTGAAAAACGAGAGGGCTGCGCCTCTCTCCTTCCATTGAATGCGTGCTTTGATGTGCTAGCTGGATGGCACATAGTTGGCTTGGAGCGATGCTCCTGCATCAGAAAATCCACCTATGAAAAGGAAGTGTTGGCTATTTTTCATGCGGTGGATATCTAGCATCCTTACTTGATAGGGAAATGCTTCCAAATTAAAATTGATCATTGTAACCTCAAGTATTTTTTGGAGAAAAATATTTAATCCCTTTAGCAATAGAAGTGGCTCACCAAAATGTTTGACTATGATTATGAGATCATTTACAAGAAGGTAAAATAGAAAGTGGTTGTTGATGCTCTTTCCATAAAATGTGAAGATGAAGGGTCCCTCTTTTTAATCTCCTTCATTGTAGTTGATTGGTTAGAGGAAGTTCTCCAAGAATGGTTCCAAGATCCCAAAATTTATATACCAATCCAATAATTGTAACATGACCCCAAAGAATATTTGGGATACACTTGGAAAAATGAGGAGCTTCGCTACAAAGGATGCTTGTATTTGAGAAAACAATCCCACTTTAAATTTATTTTTCTCTCTGAACTTCATTCTTCACTCACAATAGGGAATTTTGGCTTTCACAAAACATATAAATGGATCAAACATTCTTTTTCTAGGAAGGCATGAAGCAGGACATCCACACTTTTGTGGCCGAATGTGATACTTGCCAACACAACAAGGGAGAAAAAATAAAAACTCCATGCAAACTATAACCTCTCCCTATTCCACCTACTATATGGACTAATATCTCTATGGAATTCATTGTCAAATCACCCAAATATGGAAATAAATCAGTCATCATGGTAGTGGTTGATCAATATCCAATAATTAGCTAGTTTCCTTCTACTACCAAAAACGTGTGAGAAGAAGGAGGAGAAGGAGCATTGTCACTTTCTCACACTTATACCATTCAAAAGAGGAGGAGAAGTAGAATGGGGACTTTCTCACATTTTTGTAATTTTAGTGAGAAAGAGAAGTAGCACTAGCCCTTTCTCATAGTTTTTAAATTAGAGTGATGATGAGGAGGAGCAGATTCATTTTATCACAAGTTAGTAATTTTAGTAATTTTGGGGATGAAGAGAAGGAGAACTAGACCTTTCTCATACTCTAGTAATTTTTGTGAGGAGGAGAAGCAACATTATCTCTTTCTCACACCTTTTTAATTAGAGTGACAAGAAGAAGGAGAAGGATCATTGTAAACTTCTCACACTTCTATCATTTGAGTGAGGAGAAGATGGAGCACAAGCCTTTTCTCATAGTTTTGTAATTTGCCTGAGAAGTAGAAGGATAACTAGGCTTTTCACGCGCTTCATTAATATTTGGGAGGAAGAGGAGCACAAGCCCTTTCTCATACTTAAGTAAGTTTTGGGAGGAGAAGGAGCACCAAATTTTTCTCAAACTTTTGTAATTATATTGATGAGGAGGAGAAATGTCTTCATTTTATCACATGTTTGTAATTTTAGGAAAGGGGAGAAGGAGCATGGGCCCTATCTCACACTTTTGTAACTAGAGTTACAAGGAGGATAAGGATAATGACTCTTTTCTCAGACTTTTGTAATTTGAGTGAGCAAGAGAAGGAGCATTGACCCTTACTCACTTTAGTAATTTTTGGAGGGAAGAGAAGGATAATTATACCTTTCTGATACTTTAGTAATTTTTGGGAGGAGTATAAGAAACACTGCCCCTTTCTTACACATTTTTAACTAGAGTGATGAGGAGAAGTAGTATTGGCCTTGTTTCACACTTCATTAATATTTGGAAGTAATAGAAGGAGCATAAGCCCTTTCTAATATATATATATTTTTTTTTTGGAGGAAAGGGAGCACTGGCCATTTCTCACACTTTGTAATTAGAATGATGAGGAGAAGGAGAATGATAACTATCCCATTCTCACACTTTTTTCATTTGAGTTTTTGTCACCTTTCGAGTCCTAAAAAACCTTCATGGAAAATTGTATTCGAAATTAAGCTCTGTCTTCAAAGTTTACAAATTCCATAGGTTTTTCAATCTTGGCCAAGTTACTTATATTTTTGAACCCTTTGTAAATGTTTGAAAGATTTGTATTTATCCTAGTTCTCCAATTGAGCTCAATTTCTAAATTATGCCCTCTGTTTCCAACTCTCCTTCCTGATTTATAGTTCATGCCCAATATCTTGATTGAGCCCCTTCCTTATTATCTCCCTTATTGATTTACAAGTCATAACCAATCATTTGATCTGGCTCTTTCTCCTTGTATTCCTTCTTGATTTGTAACTTGGGCCCAATCTATAGATCAAGCCCTTTCCTCTTTATCTTCCTTCCTAATTGACAAGTTAGTCCTCTCCCTCCTTTACCTTAGAATGAAATTTCACTCTATAAATTCTCCTTTTCCTTCCCTTCAAAATATTTCTTCTCAACTTCTCAATTTCTCAATCCAACCTGATCCCATAGTTAGGTTCTCATTCCCTTTACCTCCTTCCTAATTCACTCATCAGGCTCAATTCTTGGATTGGGCAATTTTTCTCCCAATCCAAAAGTGGTCTTTGTCCCAATAATAATGACCACTCCTTGATTTCAAAGAAATCCTTAATATTTATATGATAATAAATCTTGGTTAAGTAATTATTTTAAAAACACATTTTTTAATTCCCTCCAAGTAACCCTCTTCTTATCAATGCATTGCACTGGCACAAACTAGTCCCACCACATTGATGCTTTTCCTTTGTGTTAGTATATGTCAATTCTCCTTTCTACCCATGAAGATTAATTATGCAATTGAAAGTATTTACTAATCCCTAAAAGACAAGTATATGCATCCTCATCCTTATTGTGCTCATCATCAAAGGTAGGAGGCTTGATCTTCTTCATTTCTCCTTGTAGCTCATCTACCCCAAACCACTTCTTATGATTTCTGACAAGAGATGTACTTGAACTATTGTGTGCTCTCCTAGTTGAATTCCTTATTGAGTGATTATGTTTCCTATCGACACTTATTTCTTCTCTTCTTTTATCATGAGATTTGTGATTCCTTAACTTGCTTGATTCTGTCTCCTTGTCCATTTTCTTCTCTATTTTGTCCAATGTCTATAACAACTTGATTTTGAATCCATCTTGCTGCTCCTCGGCTTTCATAAGCCTCTCAGTATCGACCTTATAACTTTAGACACCTTTTTGCAGGCTCTTGATGGTCTCCACCAAGTTCATGCTTTCTTATTTCCCTTTTCCATGATTATTTGATTTTGTCCTTGCATTACCCATGTTGGCATACAACCCCCTAACTTCATATTCATGCTTGTAAGTCCTCTGTGCATATTCCATATATATTATCTTTGTGTTGATCCTCTTCTGATCTATTTTCTCTTAATTCTAAAAAATGTGCAGGCAATAGGCTTTTTAGACTAATAATTTAACAAATCTTTAAATACTGTGCACCATTCTACCTTCTTAAATACACTGTAATTATTCTTTCTGATATCTTGTGAATGTGAATTTCCAATTCACATTTTTGGGTGCATATTTGGACTCCTCTATCCAATACATTTCCAATGACTTCTTTCTTTCTCAATTTTGAGCTAAGACTAGAAAGTTATGGCCCTTTCAATATTACCCATTTACTCCTTTTATACACTTTTTATTCTAGGTGGAATTTCAACCCTGTTCTTGCTTCCATACACTACCCCCTTTTGGGATTTTGTCAGAATATCAATTGGGTATATTCATGACCCCATTTTTCACAATCTGACCAAGTTTCACCTTTATCCAACAATTAGGCTTCTAGATACAACCTGCTAAAGTTTAAGGTCAATTTATCTTTTTAGACTTGAATGCTACATGTGTCTTCTATGTCTTCCTGTGCATTTGTAGGTGCCCAAATTTGTGTTTTTAATTCGTGGTTGTATTCTATGGTCCAATATATTTCCCTGGACTTATCCCATTCCCTGGTCTGACCTTGAAGAAAGAATTTATGGTCTCCAGAATGAACTGATACCCAAAATTTGACCTTGCATTGTTTCTCATGTAACTTCCTCATACAAGCTCCGTTTGCCGAACAATTTACACCATTAGAAATATCTCTCCAAGCTATTTTATTTGAGATGTAAATATAGAGTGTACCTTGTTACACTCTGTTTATGTGGTTTCTGAGTGCCTAAAAATGTTGTTTACGCCTTCAAAAACATCCTACAAGAAGACGACCTGAAAAACACTGTAATTTTCCGACAAAATTAAATGTTTTTTTATGAGATGGACACTGATATGGAATTTTGGGTCCACCTGGAACCTCCTAATCATGCCATGTCAACCTAGTGGTATTCCTAGCCCTACCTCATCATGCATTACTCTCTTCTTTCTATATTTTTCCTTTTATACGTGGCCTTACATTTCAATAAAATAATAATACTTTACGGACCCACCTATCTAGTTGGCACATTTTTTACCACGGATTCGACAATGGTCCCACCTTGAATGTCAAAGTCCCATGTGGCATATTTTTATTGGTCACAAGGATGGGTGGGTCCCATCCCACACCTTTTTCCTTGGTGCACACAAACTTGCACGTTACCCCAAATATGACGATTGAGATCGAGCGAGATCAACGGTCGAAAGGCCATGT
>WSFP011488579.1:0-15157 GCA_009831015.1 Picea engelmannii
AGTGAAAATTTAGTCTACCAACTAGTTGTAATGATTACTTCATAAACAAATTTCTTTTGAAAAATGGTTTGGCTCGATTTGATTGAGTCAGAAGCAGAGTTTGAATAAATTGGAATATGATGCATTTATTCTCTTGGATGAACATGTTATAACTATGATGAGGCTCATATCATGTATAGCTCTTTTATATTGAGTGTTTTACTATGATATTACTTTGATTTAAAAAAATGGATTCAAGATATATAATGTTAATCATAGATCATGGAATACTTGCGATTAATTTGACTTATTCATTGACTCTTTGGGCATAGCTATAAAAACAAGAATATTTCATATGGGAAACATAGTATACATGTGTTCAGTTAGCATGAAATGATAAACATGTTACTAGCAATGATGGATATTTTGGATGGTATAAGAAAAGAGAATTAATCAATTTCATATGGATGGTTATATAGGCTTCATTTTCCATTCATAAATAACACTTTTCATAACTTAATTTCCCTGTCCTCACTCATTAAAATTCCATTTCTTATTTTTTTCCATGTCTACATAATTTAAGAAAAGATTAAATTTAAAAGATATATAGTTGAAATATGTTGCCAGCTTGATGAAATAAGGACATAGCTTAATGATGAATTATAGCATGTGTATGTAATTTAAATAGTATGTGGGTTGATTGTTTATAATGAATAATTTCAGTCATAGTTGAAAGAAATAATATATTGAACATTTTTTGTTACACATTCCCACCATATTAGCACTTTTCGCAAATTGCACACATTTTTCATATATCCCTTTCATATAAATCCCCTATTCATACACTTCTATTGTTCATATTTTAAAAGAAATGACATGTATGTATGAGGATTTACAGTACATATTCCAAAGTTTAAAAAAGAGTGGTATGTTGGTAGAGTCCATATTGTTGTCCATGTTTTCACTTTTTCCCTTCATTTCCCTTTTTGTGTTGCATGGTTTTGTTAGTCTCAGAGCCACTTCAATCATGATGAAAAATTGTTTTAGATGTTTAATTTATTGTGTTGTATATATGCGCTAAATTGAGTATGATGGAATATATATGACGTTTTTCAGTCATGGTAGCAATAGAGCGGGGAACATAGGAAGAAGAGGGAGATTACCCAACACATCTTGGCAACCTAGGGGAAACAAGAAATTGAGGTTCTTTGTGCACTTTGATGTTAATTTTGATGAATTTTAGTAGTTGATCTAAACAGGACATTTTAATCTTGGTGGACATCATTCTTTACCTCATCCCTAAGTTCCTCCAAATGTTATCTTATAGCCTCACCCTAACATTATTAATGTCCCTGAGTCTCTTGTTCAACCACCTAATGATGGATAGGGTGGTACTCCTATCAATCCCTCCTATGGTATTAATCAATGGCCCATTGATACTCCTCCTCCTCTAGTTCACAAAACATTACATGTCATTACAAATGACTCTATGCCTCCTCCTCCTCCTCCAGTTCACACAACATTACCTGTCATTACAAATGAATCTATGCCTCTTCCTCCTCCTTCGCTGCCTAAATATCACAAAACTCTCCTTCATAACTCTCAGACAAACAAAGGAAAGCAACCAATCACCTCTCCCAGTATAGCTAATTATTCTTCCTCTTCTCACTCCAAGATGAAATCAACAAGCAGTGGTAAGAGAAACATAAATGATATGTATCCGGAAGCAGAACAGATGGAAGAGAAGAATTTTCAATATGAAGACTTCATTAGAGAAATGGAAGATTTCTTCAAAAGGAAATTCCCTGAATTATTTTAATTTTTTCTTAATGATACTTGATAGTGGCACTTTTCTTTTGGATAAATGACAAAATTATGATATTTAATTTTGGAATTTAAAATATCATATTATATTTTAGGAGATACAAGTGGCATATATCATGATCTTTGATGCATGTTTATGGTATACTTTATGATGATAATTTTTAGGTTTGATTATATTTGGAGCGACAAGGAAAATATAGAAATGATTATTAAAAATAAAGGGTGCATATAATAGAGGATGACCCCACATATTTAGTTATTATATTATTTATTATTTTTCCTTATCAGAAGTATACTTGTCCTATTATTAACTAAAGTTATTTAACTTTAGTAAGTAATGTAGTTCAACTACTTGAAGAACTACATTTTGAAGAATAAAAGAAGAAAAGGAAGGACAAGGAGAAGGGGGGAAGATAAAATAGAGTGAGATACTTCTGATAAGGTTTGTTCTTGTTTTCAAGTGAGATTTATGATTTTCATTCTTTCATTTTCTGAGTTTCATGAGAGCTAAATTATCTTGTTGACAACAGGATTATTCTAAAGGTGGAAAAGAATAAATGACTAAGAAGCATAGACTTTTGACATGCTTCAGAAGGTCATTCATTTATCTTGGTAGTTTTTTTAGTTTCATTAGAATTCCAAAATTAATTTTCAGTTCTGATTAAGGCTATTTTTCAAAGTCAAGACCTGATGAGCTTGTGGATTGGTTGATCCAGTATATTTCAATCTTGGTATTCTTCATTCAGACACAAGTTGTCTTTGTATGATTGTTAAAATACCATCCTAGACTTCTAAGCCTAATTTTGGTGCATACCCTCGCAGGGGTTTGAAAAGAGGTATTTGGATGTAACTCAAAAAATTCATCATTAATAAAAATCTAGTTTCTTCTCAATTGATACTTGTGGTTACTGGTTTTCAAATTGTATGTATTTTTATTTTGTTCATTTAAATTTTTAGAAACTTTATACATAAACAATTTTGTTTTAGAAAAAACATACAACTTGATAAATAACATCATCCCAAGAGCATATTTCTTGAGTGTTGATTAATAATTTTGAACAGACTATAATCCCAAGATAACATTCCTTCCTATCTCACCTAGCCTAGTGGGATTCAAAAATACTTGAGTGAGGACTTTTCATTCCTCACCTCAACATAAGGCTAGTGTTCCTCACTTGTCAAATCCTAACACACACTTGTGGAGAATCATCATTACTTGTCTTCTTTTTCTCTATCTTCATCATGGAGTACATATGTGCACCTTTGGAAGATTGATCTAGTGGATGCTTTTTCTTGTTTTGTTGGATGTTTCATGAAACTATGGTTTCCTCATGCATAACGACTTGGTCCAGTACATGGTCCTTTCCAAGTATTTATGTGAATGTTCTACCAAAGTGGTGATAAGTTGCATGTTATCGTGTTTTATTGGATAATGTTTTCTAGAAACCCTAGGGAAGGATTGTAATTGGTCATCCCCTTCCCTTGTTTTATCCATCTTAATTTTTTTGAATCTTATAAGGTCAAGATTAGGGATTGTGAGTGGACACCCCACTAACCTTCTCTTTGAGGTTTAAATATAGGTTTTTTGAAGGGATAAACTCCAGGGTTCGACCTAGTTCCACTTGATCTTATGTTAGATGCTCTGGAAGAAGTAGGACAACAACTAGGGTTTATGAGTGGATAAACTCTAGGGTTTGTTTTCGTAGAAGGTTTGACCTAAGATTATGATTGCATAATTCTAGCATGTAATAATCAAGTATTCATTTTCTTTTAGCAACCTTTCAAGTTGTTGCATTAACTCCATATGCCCAACAACTTAAAGAAGACATTAATCTTTCTCTTGCTACAAGTGATTACAAGCCTTATTTTAGTGTCTCTCTCCCAAATGACTTGATGTTAGCTTAGGGTTTAAATTGCATATGCATTTTTAATTACTTTCTAGCCTAACGTCTTGCATCTTAGCCTAGATTGTCATCTAATGTCATCATTTTCTCCATTAATTTCATTTTCATCCATTAGGGTTCAATTATTGCATCTAATTAACCTAGTTTAATGCTCTTTCCTTCAAGTGATTACTAGATTATGATTTGATAGTCTTTAACTTAGCATTTAGAGCATCTTTTGTTGCATTCTTAGCTAGTTCAAGAATAATTTACTATTGTTGTTGTGAACTTTCTATTATTGAAGAATAATATCTCTTGTCTCAATTTTTATTGCAACAATAATTTTTCTCTTTGTTAGCTAGTGGATCAACCGTTTTTCCTTTTCTTTTAGCTAGTGTATCATCTTTTTTATCTTTTCATTTAGCTAGAGTTTTGGGGCATTTAATTTACCTTTTAGGCATTGATTGTCTTAACATCACTCTTCACACACCCAACTGACTTGCTTTCCCTAACTCATCTTAACCTTACCCTTGACTTGGACCTAGCTAATAAAGTAACCAAGATAGGGGTCCATAGACTTGCCTTTAGCTTCCTATAGGACCCCCTGAGGTTGCTAGGGAAGATTCCCTTGTGTTGGATTCATGTCCATCACTAAAACAAGGGAAGTATGTGCATAGGTGACAATGGTGATTACTTCCATATGTTACACTAGTTCAACATCTTGTGAAGGCTTTGCACAAGTGTTAGATTGGGTGATAACAAAACCCAATTCAAATAAATTCAAATTAGTAATAGTATATATACATTTTAATTGGTGATGGGTAAGTATGTTGTACATGCATTCTTTGTTGAAATTCTATATGCATGTCATCCCAATGTAATATAATGTTATGAGTGGCCATGGCAAATTGTTATTGAGGTACATTGTTAGATGCATGTTTCACATTTTCTTTGATCCTAGTATACAATAATGGTATGAGTAGCCATGTATCAAATAAGGGTATAGGTTTGTGACTATTTATTATTATTATTGAAGCGTATTGTTTATTTTATTATCATTTAATCATGTTTCATGTGAACTTTAATCATGGTGTAACATTACCTCATCACTAGTCATGTATGTATTCATGAGGCACATGCAAAGTAAGTCAGTTTATGATGCAATTTTCCTAAACAATTATAGGTGGTGGAGAAAGGAAAATGTATAAGGTTTAGACATGTTTGTTTGTTGTTCCTTGTTTGTGAAGTGAATGGCTATATGTAACATATAAATTGTTTAATAAGCTACCATGTGTAAACAAACATTGTTTGGAGTATCTTGTGGGTATGCATCGTGCATGCAGGAATGAATGGTGTTATATCTAGTAGTTTATTGATGAATGTTTTTGGTGTAATGGAAAGGTTGATCATTATATGGTTTTTTTAAATGACACATAGTGAGGATTCTTAATAGTTTTTGTTCAAAATGGAGGGGATAATTATGTGGGGGAATAAGTAGAGAGTGTTGCACTATAAGAAGTGGAGTGCAATCATAGTAGGGTTTGTTTACTTTCAAAATACATGTTCTATTTTGTTAGGATATTAAGTGACTTATTGCATCTTGTCTTATTTTAGTAAAGGGTAAATAACTTGTGTTTTTGTAACACCCTTCATGAGTCCTAGTTTTATTTCATTTTGTGACTATTACTAATTATTAAATTTGCATACATTTGTTAGAATGATCAATGAGTTATTTGGATTTATATACATGATATGGTTGTTGCTTTGCTTTAAGGCTCTCATTGACTTAGGTCAAATGTCAGGATCAACTTGAAGATAATTGTAAGGCATCTCTATTATTGAATACTAATAGTTGAGTTGCAAGTCTATGATTCATGGGACCCACATTAACCAAGGTCAAATAATGGGAGCAACATAGACGAATATTAATTGATGTTGTGTAAATCACATCGAAGAAAAGGGCTTGTGTTTGATGAAGGTGACCACCTCATCCTGGTGTTAATTAATCCTTGGGAAGGGGAAAAGACTTGGAAATTACCTACTAAAAGCATAATTACCAACATAACAAGAATTGTAATCTAAAAATGAGAACTATGGCCAAACAAAAAGTGGCGCTACCACTAGCACTCTTTTGGGGGGTGGTTAAAATTCTGACTTATTTGAAATCACAACCTTGAGAATCGATACCATTGTGGACGAAACCTTAAAATTGACCCTTAAATAAAAAGGTGATGTTACCTAGTAGCATTTGGTTTTTTTGTAGTTAAAATAATGACCCAATTGAAATCGTGGCTAGACAACTTCTACCATCATAGATAAAAGATTAAAAAGAGACTCCTAAATCATTACTTCAAAATTGTTTATTAAATTTATTTTATTTTTTATAAAAAATAAATAAATGGGAAAGAAAAAAACTCCACGAACATGTTCTTATAAAAAAAGGAAAAAAATGCATTTTTTATAAATAAATAAATAAAAACATCGTAATCCAATTTTTATTTTATTTTTTGAAAAAGTTCAAAAAACAATTAACGTTAAAAAATGAAATTTTTTTAAACCTTAAAAAAATTAAAAGAATTTTTAGAGAAAAAGAAATTAATAAAAACAAAATTTAAAAGAATTTAAAAAAAAATAATAAATAAATAAAAACAACAAAAATTCACCCAAAATACAACAAAAACACAAAAAAAAAATACAAAAAAAAATTAAAAAGTATAAACTACAAATTAAATAAATTAATTTTGTTTTCACATAAACTGGGAGATTTTTACTATAAAAAAAGGGTGTGATCGAAACCACTGAGGAGTTACAAAGTCTTACAAAATTTGGGCCAATCTGGGGCCTCAAATAAACCACTAATACAAGCTATGAATGATTGTTTCAAATACTCAAATGAAAACTTCACATAGAACAACCTCACTGAATACACCTGGAAAAAGACTTTGAGGATAAAAGTGAAGAGACACTGCATCTAAATTAGTTTGTTGGGGAAGAGCCCACCTTTTTGATTGACTTGCAGGCTTGACTTCATGTTACTATTGGTTTTGATGTTACATGTGTTTTCTTCTTCTTTCCAATTGTCGTCCAAACTTCATTTGCAGATGTTGAGGTATTTGTGATTCCTATAATTCGTGGATTGTCTTGATCTAGAGCTTCTATTTCTTCTTGATCCAGTACCTTAGCATCATCAACCTGATCTTCCCATCATGTCGATGGCTGAGGAGAGGACTAGATTCAAAGTCCCTCATTCGATATCCGAGGGGAATATGCCTCTTTCTCTAGATTTTGAATGGATTCTTGGTGCGAGTCTTGAGATAATGGAATTAGATGAAGCGAAGGATATAGCTGAGATGGATTTTCACTATCTTGAGGAAGTTGTTCGTAGTCCTTTGAGATTAATTGATTGTCGTTATTAGATCCCACCCACCAAGTGGATTTTCAAAGCTTTATATTCTTCCTAAACCCTTTGGGACAATGGGTTGCAAGATGACCTATTTTAAAACAAGATCTGCAACGTAAGGAAACTCTCTCATGGTCTAATTTCTTAAACCAAGAATGATTTTTACCAGTAAGAATAAATTATGTTGGGAATCCTTTAATGAAGTCCATTTTTATCCAAATGGATCAGACGAAACCATCTCCATTTCCTAGGGCTCGTTGTGTCGATTCTGGAAGTATGTGTTTTTCTAAAATAGACACTATATGCGAAAGTTATGGCAATATGAAATTTTTCCCAAACAGAGAGAAAATAAGTCAAAGTCAATTGGTCAAAGGTTGTACAATTGACGTGGAAGATGATGTCAGCAGTACATCATGATGACATTAGTAATACATCATGTTGACATCATCATGACATGTGGAAGCACCAAGATGTGCCACGTGTCAGTCATTTTTGTCATTTTCAAGGGTGATTTGGCCCACTAAAAAAGTGACATGTGGCACTATACAGAAGTGACATGTGGCAGTACGGATGTTGATGTGGTAGGGTGGCATGTGGCAGTATGGATGTTGACATGGCAGGGTGACATGTGGTAGTACAGATGTTGACATGGCACTGTATGGATGTTGACATGGCATTGTATGGATGATGACGTGGTATTGTACAGACGATGACGTGGCACTATACAGATAATGATGTGGTAGCTGACTGGGCATGTTGACGTGGCTAGGGCCAATGATGAGGTGACACATGGCCCAATGAGGAGGTGCAACGTGGCACCTTCTGGAAGGTCAAAGAGGTTTGGTGGTTTCCTTTAAATATGGCGGTTACCACCAAATCCAGCTAGAATCCTCCATATCTGGTGAAATCGTGCTAAGTTTAGCTAATTGTCGCTAAATTTGGCAGAGTCTGGCTTATTTAGTCGGGCACGAAAATCGAGAAAAATATTTTTTTTTACACACAATTCGAGACTATATGGACTATATGGATCTGACAGGGCGCAGCATTGGGATTTATGTTGATGGCCTGTTCATAAGTAGGTCGACTTTATATTCAAAAGTTGCATAATTTTTAGGGGATTCTGAATATGGCTTCTTTTTTTGCAGTTGAGTAGCCCAACATAAAGTGCCTCAAGAGCCCAAGATGTTGATCCAAGTATAGCCGAGTTCATACTGAAAAGTATCAGAATTACATGTTGCAACCATTGGTGATGTTTGTTTCTGTCTATAAGTTGCATATCTGAAAGGTGGTTTCAGGAGCTGTTATGTCAGCCTTTCTTGGTATTTTTTTTAAGCATTAAAGATTAATAAGAATACTTCCACTAAAGACAAAGGCCCGAAGACGTAGGAAACCTTGTCGAACTTTGTTATCAATCTTTGGCATTATGGTTTGTTGTTCTTAGTGCTTATTTTTTGTTCAACATTATTTCATTAAAATCTTCTTCTTCTCTTAATTCCTAAATGGTAAATCAACTCATGCATAAACTTAACCATATTCTTTAAAAGATCAATTTTGGATCAAGTGGTATCAGAGCAGGTTGACAATTGGTTGTTTGAGTTTGCATGATTATCGGGGAAAAGCTAAGTCATGGTGAAGGAGAGCTTGTAGAAGGATATCCTAAGATTGTATCAAGAAAGAGGACATATCAAAGTGAGAATATGGAATCGGAATCAGGACTTTCTCAAAAGGAAAGAGAGTTTCAAATAACTTTCTTTGCCATGTCAGAGATGGTAAAAGTGTTGTATGATGATTACTTGGAACAAAAGAGACCGATTCAAGGGGAATCTTCAAACAAAGACAAAAGTGAAGAAGGAGAGGACCCTCCTAAAAATCCTCCTTCACCTCCTTCATCTCCATCTTCTTCTTCTTAAATTAAAGTTCAACTTCTACCACAAGAAAACATTCTCATAAACATAAGCCTGATGTGCCATTACTTAAACTGGATGTAAAATTTGTTTTGTCTATGTATGATGGCGAAGTTAATGCTGAGAAACTTGATAACTGGGTTAGACAGATGGAGGTATATTGTAATGTGGAACAAATCAAATATGAGGCAACCAAAATTAGATTGGCATCACTTTGTCTTGAAAGAACAACTCTCATCTCGTGGAAAAGTAAGATGCAACATGGAACTCAACAAGTTTGTAAGATTTTTCCATCATGGCATGATTTTATTTCCACACTTATAAAACAGTTAAATCAATTGGGATATAAGGAAAAGGATTTAATTGAATGGCAAAGTCTTAAGTTAAGAAAAGGAATATCGGTGCAGGAATATATAAATGAATTTTGTAACATGGCTTTGATGTTAGATGTTCCATTGACTACACAAGAAACTCTTTTGAAGTATATAGGAGGTTATCCTTCTTATATTCGTAATATTGTGTTTATGTTTGAACCTAATAATGTTAATTAGGTTTATGTCCAAGAAACATATATTGAAACAGGAAAAACTAGAGTTAGTGTATTAGGGGAATCATCTTCAAAGAAAGATGGCAAAGGAAAAGGGAATGGGAAGAAAGCAAATTCAGCGACAATAAAAGAAGAGAATCTCTCTTGCAAGCATTGCAAGAAAGAAGGGCACGATGATGCACATTGTTTGAAATTGCACCTAGAGAAGAGACTGAAGTGGTTCAAAGAGAGGAAAGGGAGGAAACAAATTTCAACAACAATACGACCAATAGACTTGGGGTCAGATTCAAGTGATGATTCTAAAATCACAACAATTGGTTTTTCAGGTAAAATTGGTGATGCTTATGATTCTAGAAGTAAATTGTTTCATATAAGGGTCATAATGAAACATACTAAGATCAACACATTGATAGATAGAGGATATCAATATAACTTAATTTAAGAAGAATTGGTTAATAAATTGGGATTAAACACTAAGATGCATCACAAATCCTTGCACTAAATTGGATAAGCAAATATCACAAATTTCCCATAACAAAGCAATGTATCATAAAGTTTGTAATTACATCTAAGTATGTGGATGAAGTAATATGTAATGTGGTGCCACCGGAAACATGTGGAATGGTCTTAGGAAGCCCTTATTTATATGATTTCAAAGAAATATTATGTTTGACACACCAACTACATTGAGAGGGGGGGTTGAACAGTGTAGGGCTCTTTTTCCCAAAACTTCCCCTTCACAAACTTCTTAGTTAGCAATCACCATTTACTCATCACTTATTAATGTCATTCATAACTATTCAAATGTAAATATACATCATCAACATATATCATTAACAAGTCATCATCACAAGAAACACAAGGAACACAAGATGTATGTACAATTTTCTTTTTATTACGGACTTCAATCCCTAGATTATCAACAACAACTGAATAGAGTACAACTCTACAAGAGCACCATCTCTATAATGCAAGACTCATCTTACACACTCAACACCAACTGAGATGAGGCAACAATCCTCAACAGATGTCAATCTATCAACAGGTACGCGACCTATCAGTAGTTTAGCATGCGTATGTACGTGCCCTACCAGTGGTGCAGCTCGTGTATGTATGCACTCTGGCTTAATGCAGCTTGTGTATGCTTTTAGAAACTAGGGTTTTTGAAACTTCATCTTTCTAGCCCTTCAGACTCTTTCTCTTCTGTCACATCCACTTCTGATCTTGTCATTGTATTATCTAAACCATAACCGATCTCAACACATCTATGTTCTTCTACAACAAACTCATGCTCCTCAACCATACAATATGAATGCTACTCATCATGCACAAACCACCAATATACTATAGAAATCATATGAGTATTGAATCATAAGAGTGTTTCTCACTCCATCAACCAACACAAATCACATCACAATATCCATACCAAGAATGCCTTAAGCATTCACTACACAACAAGAAAGAGTATTCATCAAGACAACAATGTAACCATACCAAAGTTTCTATGGAAGATATGAGCCAATAGAATGCAGATCCGGAACCTGCTTCGGTCTCCAAGAGCCTATCATCAGCTCAATCACAAGTCTTCATGACTTCACTCACTGTACGCGCCTTGTCCTCATACAGCCCGCGTATGTACATGCCCTAGCTCACTGCAACCCGTGTATACCTCAAAAAATAGGTTTTATGAGCTTCCGAGACTTTTGTCGTCATGATCTCTAACTTGCTGAAACTTTGATGCGTCCATGATATCCTTCAGACGATCTCCCTCTCAGAAAAGATCTTCAATACATGCTCAAGGATGCACAAGATATCTCACAAAAGATACACAAGAGGTACTCTTCACAAGAGACCCTTGCCTCTTATTTATACTCTCCAAGTAGTTATCTTCTAGGTCACTTCTAGGTCACTTAACCCACTTCTAGGTCACTTGACCTATTTTCCTCTTTTTAGGGTTAACCACTTTCCATAAATAGAAAGTTCTCCATAACTTTATCATTTAAATGTTTCTTCTTGACTTTGTCACCTCACTTTATCATTTAAATAATCTTCTTTGATTTAGTTACTTCACTTTATTAATTAAATAATGATTTCTTCTTTTCAATCACTTTGACCTCTTGGGGCTTCAAGCCAACATATGAGGGTCCTTAATCTTCGTAGGGTCATAAATCTCAAACCATGAGGAGTTATGTGACATTCCACATACCACCGGAAATGGCATGACAAGTACTATCCATCTAGGATAGTTTCACCAACAATTTCATTGATAGTCATCTCATTATTCCACATATAATGATAACTCAATCTTAAAGCGTCTTCCCGTGAGGGATTTCACCATAAGGGGACCACTTTAGAGTTCATCCATTTGTGCACCTTATCGACCATGATAAGAAAATAATGATTCATCAATGTATCATATACCAATGAAACCACATTGATCCATCTTCATCTATGCATCATGTGTCAATGAAAACTCATTGATCCATCTTCATCAATATACTATGATAGGATATGTATAAATCAAACCTTTGACATCAATCAATCACTTGACATCAATCTTTGGCATCAATGAAAACATGATCCAACATATTCTACAGGGAACATCATCAATATCACTTATTTAGGAAAGGCAATGAATATGTTGCACATGCTCATCATATAAAAGAAAATCAATCTCTTTTAACAAGGGAACAATTAAAGAAGGCAGAATATGCAAGCAATACACCTATAATTGTGCCAAGTAAAGCAGTTGATCTTAAGCATGAACATGAGATGGTTGTAGGATGGAATTTCAATCATAATTTGCTTCAATATAAGTTAATTTCATGCAAGCCCATCAAACATATTGGTTCATTTTTAGTCATATTTATGATATTATCGCTGCTAATGTTTTCTACATGGATGGTAGTGGATTCAGTAAGATGTGAACGAGTTCAAATGGCTAAAAATATGCTTTCAATTGTCATGGTTATTATGCAATTGATTATGATGCAATAGATGCATAGGACATAGTTTAAATACAAAGGACAAGTGGGGAGGCCTATCCCACACTTGATGACTGGTTAATATCCTTTTGGAGGACCAAAAGGTCTTAGTGGGGAGGTGTGATCCAAATGGATCCAGAAAGGCCTAAAAATCAAAGTTCTTGGAATAAGACGAAACCAGCACCATTGCGTAGGGCTCATCGTGTCGATTCTGGCAGTATTTTTTTTTCCAAAAATGGACAATGTATGCGAAAGTTATGGTGATCTGAACTTTTTCCCAAACAGGCAAAAACAAGTCAAAATCAATTGGTCAAAGGTCGTACAGTTGACGTGGAAGATGAAGTCAACAATACGTCGTGATGATGTTAGCATGACACATGGTAGCACCAGGATATGTTATGTGTCAGTCATTCTTGACATTTTCAGGGGTGATTTGGCCCACTAAAAAAGTGACATGTGGCACTGTACAAAAGTGACACATGGCACTATATGGAAGTGACACATGGCACTGTACGGAAGTGAGACGTGGCACTATATGAAAGTGACACATGGCAGGGTGACATGTGGAAGTATGGATGTTGATGTGGCAGTGTGACATATGGCAATATTGATGTTGATGTGGCAGTGTGACACGTGGTAGTACGGATGCTTACATGGAACTGTATGAATGTTGACATGGCACTGTATGGACAATGATGTGGCACTGTATGGATGATGATGTGGCACTATACAGATGATTATGTGGTAGCTGACGTGGCATGCTAATGTGGATCGGGCCAATGATGAGGTGACACATGGCCCCAATGAGGAGGCACCACATGGCACCTTCTGGAAGGTCAAAGAGGTTTGGCAGTTTCCTCCAAATCCAACGAGAATCCTCTAAATATAGTGAAACCGCGCTAAGTTTGGTGGAGCCTGGCTTATTTAGTTGGGCATGGAAATCGAGAAAAAAGAGTTTTTTTGGCATGCATTTTGAGACTATACGAACCATATAGATCTAACAGGGCACAACATTGGGATTTGTGTTGAGGGGAGGTGTCGAAGGCTTATTTAGAAGTAGGTTGACTTTATACTCAAAAGTTGCAAAATTCCAAGGGGAGTCCAAATATGGCTTCTGCTTTTGCAATCGAGTAGCCGAACATAAAAGTGCCTCCAGAGCCCAAGATGTCGAGCCAAGCATAGCGGAGTTCATACTCAAAAGTCCCAAAAATACCTGTTGCAGCCATTGGTGATGTTTGTTTATGTCCAGAAGTTGCATATCTGAAAGGTGGTTTCAGGAGCTGTTATGTAAGCCTTTCTTGGTATTTGTTTTAATCATTAAAGATTAATAAGAAGCATCCCATTTAAGAGAAAGGCCTGGAGATGTAGGAAACCTTGCCGAACTCCGTTATCAATCTTTGGTGTTATGGTTTGTTGTTCTTAGTTCTTATTTTTTGTTCAACATTCTTTCATTAAAATATTCTTCTTCTCTTAATTCCTAAATGGTAAATCAACTCATGCATAAACTTAACCATAGTCTTTAAAATATTAATTTTGGATCACATTTCCACGTAGATACGAGCAAAAGTAGAGGTGTTGTTCCTTGTAGTTTCATGGATTTCAAAGTGGAACTTTCCCAAAGCCAAATCGATGGCTTCAAGAGAGGGTAAACCCCAAAAATGCAAGGGCATATTGGGAATTCTTACCCAAACAAGAGCTGAGGAGAGAATGTTAATAATGGGATTGAAAGGAATCTAGGGTTTCATGAACAAACTTGAGTTTCCCCATAACCATGGACCTGAGTTGAGAATAAGATTTTGGTCCTGCTAAATGTTTAACTCAACAAGGAAGAATCCTTTGGCACAAGGATTAATGAAATCTTGTTGTTGCATGATAGGGATCCAAGTAGTCGAGATCCAACTGTTGAGATCATCTAACTTTGGCCAAAAACCATTGAAGCAATAGACCAAACTCACGGATCTGTAATATTCTTCCTATTCCTTAGCATATTTTCCCATGGAAATGACAAGGGAAGGGACTTCTTGAACTAGAAGAGACGAAGAAGGAGCAAAGTCTCACTGAACAACATCCCAAAAAGAGGCACCATGCTACGAAACTGAAACCAGCCTGGACACGAAGATTGATGGAATTTCCCCACTACTTGGGGCACCGATAGAAATGGACAAGGCCATCACCATGGCTTGTGAAGAACACAGGCACAGGTTGCAGGCCCAGCTTGCACAGAGGCAGTGAACGACCAAGGTTAAACCCGAGTTGTCACACTCATGAGCAAGAGCGACTCCATCACAAGAAAAATTAAATACATTAATTAAAAACTATAAAATACAAATTAAATACATTAATTAAAAAAATGTACAAACTAAAAATTAAATACATTAATTAAGATAAGAATAAAAAGAAAAAAAAATTAAAGAAAAAAAATTTGGGGACCCTCTCCCCATTCCATGGAGTTATGGTGGGGGGGGTGATGCTCAACATTGGCCCCCCTCCCCATAACTCCACACCCCTCCCCACATCCTTGTGAAATTCACAAGGAGGTGAGGAGGGGTTTGGAGTTATTGGGAACCCCCCCCCAAAAAAGGCTTAGCATTGCCCCCCCTCCCCCATCTTCATTGTCGTCCCCCCTTATTCCATAA
>WSFP011488580.1:0-15157 GCA_009831015.1 Picea engelmannii
CCTATTTAGTTGATTGAAGGTCTTTGAGGGACTGAAGAATCAATCAGACTCAATGTCTTGATCGATCCTAGATCGGGAGGTTGCACAACCCTTAGGAGCGAAGGGGGGTCTGCACCATGTGGCGCGACTCAAGATTGGACTAAACATGTTACCTTAAAGTGATACTGTGTGGACTTGTGTGAAGAGTAGAAACTGCATAGTGAAGTTTCAGAGTAACATGGTCCAATAATAAACTGGGGTTGTTACAGTTTGGTTGATTTAGAGCATGTGTAAGGTGGTGATGTGGCCTAGCCTGGGATGGATGGGGACGTTACAAATTGGTATCAGAACATGTGTAAGGTGGTAACGAGACTCGGTGGGAGATTGGGTACGTTACAAATTGGTATCAGAGCTTTGTTAGAGTGTTTTATGGAGTAGCATGGCCCAACCTAGGTGGCTGGGAATGTTACATGACACTTGCTATTTAGGCAAAAAACAGGGAAAATATAATTGAACAATTTAAGAAAATAGTAGTATGATTCCTCGATAGTACACATCAAATGAAGTCAAAATTGGGAGCAATGTGTATATACACCTCAGTATGCAACTATACTTGGAAGGACAATTAACCTATTATTAGAATGAGAAGATGAAAAAATAGGTATAGAGAGATAAGGTATGAAAGTTTCTAAATTTGATTTCCAATGATTAGTGGTATATGCTTGCCTTATTAAGCATTCCATGAATTCACCTTATGGAGGAAAGGAAAATAATGAAATTACATTTTTCTAATAATGATAACTTATGGTAATCCTCGTAACCAAAACCAACTTGGAAAGATGAGATGAATAGAAATATATTGATAGATAGATAGTTCATGAAGATGATAAGGGGAGTTGAGTGAAAGTTTCACAAATGAAGGATGTGATTGTAGTTGTAGTGAAAATCAAAGTAGTGGCCTATCCTTGAACATGATGGAAAATTTTGGATTTAGGGAATAATCATGATGAAATAACTTAGCACTCTTGAGGTTTCCCATGAATGAATAAACCTATGTCAAATATTGTTGAATCATTGAAGTATTTCTAGATAGAAACATGATCAGAATCACCTTAAGGTTTAAATAAGAATGATGCCTATCAAGAAGCAAATGTTGTTGTCAATGATGTAGCTCATTTTAAGGTATGGTGAAATTAGATTAAAGATGTAATAAACCTTGAAGTGCGTACAAGGTGATAACTAAACAAGACAAGTGAAAATTATGAAAATTCCACAAGCGGAAAGAGGAAATTCCCTTAACATAAAGGTGGTGTTCTCTGAGCCAGTCAAAGATTAGTGATTTGAGCAAGGTGCTTAGTTTGAATAAAAACCATATGAATTGTTAGGATTAAATAATTTAATTAAAGCTCAGATGACTCCCTTAAGGTGTATACCTAATAGATGATATTGACGTGCTAAGGGAACTATGAAAATGTAATAAATCATAGGGTAAATTTATGTAAGATAATGAAGGGGAGTCTCTCTCAAGTGGCAATCTATCTTAATGATATTCATGAGTGGATTGAGAAACTTGAAGGATGATTAAGGGACATGGCTCATATAATTTGAAGGTGTTGAGATAAGGAATTGTGAACTAGAGTACTTGCAACTGGTTAGGGATGACAATATGTAGATTGGGGAGAAGGTTATGGTTTAAATGTTTAAGTATAACAATTGTCTACATCCATGTTATATACCTTTAAGGGTAAATAGATTGTGTGATAGATTGAGTATTAGATATTGATGAAAAAACACCTATCATGAAGGGTAAGAAACTACTATGCTAATGACTAGTTGTGTATTTGGATTAAGTGAGCCAAACCTCTTGAGTGTGAACAATGATAATTACATGTGATGGATAAATCATATAGTCTTAACCATTCCTTTGTGCAGGTGGATTAAGCACGATAGAAAACTTAAATAAAATGATCGGAAGTCCTACTCTTTACACACTATTGTGTATAACGATCTTCAAAATGAATCAAACCAGAGATGAAAAGTGACATAAGAACCTTGGGAAAAAATCAAATATATACAAGATTGAGAAATTTAATTCTGATATCGACAATTTAAGGCATGCTAGTAAGGCCGGTAATAGCCCAATGCTAAATTTCACCGAATTTCACTATGCTAAAAAAAAAGAATATGTGCCTAGAGATTGTGGATCTAAATGATAGAGCTTAATTGAAGTTTAACAATGTATTCAAATAAATAATTACATTAAGTCTTTATCATACTGATAGGGTGACTATTCATACCTCGTAAATTGTTGACCTCCTTGTTGTAAGAAAAAGAAATCATAATTAGAAAATGATCGGTATACTGATTATCACATGGTACTCATAATATTGGTGATTCTTCGTAGAGTGGGCTGACAAAATTAAATAAAGCAGATCCTATATGGATGTTTGATGATATTTCTTGCATTAGATGTAATAGATGATATTCATTGTTTATATATTCATGCATGCTAATGAATTTTATTTTGTTGATAAATCATGACAATAATTTTCGTGATGTTTTAGTGCTCTACATGTGCTATGTGTTAAGATGATTATCATATTTATGATGTTATACTATCCTAAGAACAACCACAATATTTACATATGATTTTATGTTAACATGTGGTTCCATTTATTTATGTTGATGAAATGATTTATCTTTGATAAATATATGATGAGGTTATATTCCTTATGATAGTATCTCATGATGTGATGACATGATTTAATTGCATGAAATTTTAATGGTAATATGTTTTATGATGACTTGCATGGGCATGTGGTGCCTTATTATGATAATGAGAACATTTGACAATATGCATGTCAATTATTTTTCTATGATATAATGATGTTATGTTTATAACTATTGCATTGGTTGCATGTTGTGAGGTGGTGATTGAGAATAAATCCATTCTTGAGTCGAGAGGGCCAGCACATTCAATGATCTTGTGGGATTCCATACCTACGAAGGAGAATATATACAAATAATATTGTATTGGCTGGGGACAACTCAATCAACCAACCTATGTTAGCGGTTCTTTTTTCTTGTATAATTTTCGATGGGACATGGACCCATCCTTGAGAAGACCAGTGTAACGACCCTTAATTATTAAGATGATTAATTTAATAAATAATCCTAAAAATTAGCTAAACTATAATTAGTTAAGGTTATTTAATAAATAATCCTAAAAATTAGCTAAACTATAATTAGTTATTAAATAATCCTAAAAATTAGCTAAACTATAATTAGTTATTAAATTAATCATCTTAATAATTAAGGGTCGTTACAACCAGAGTGCCTAATATTTGAGTGTGATGCCGAAGTCCTAAAGAAGGGCTAGAGTAATACTCGTTGATGGAGTTGTGTGGTTGGACTTCAATTCCTGGGGTTGAGTACCTGATAGGAGTTGTGGAGGAAGTTCAGATCAACCTTTCGAGATGTCCGAGGTACACGAGTAGTGTATCAGACTAGATGCCTGCTTGGAAAGATGAGGTCTCGGGCCTTGGGGCCCCAGTTAGACTAATAGGATTTAAGCCTAGTACCGAAAGTGGGAAGAGGAATATAAAGTACTCACACTTCCCCAGAGTTGTGACGTGACTTTCGTTGCTTGTTGTGGTCACTTGGGTGGCTCTTATTCATAAGTAAATACAAAATATGTATTTCTCCTAATGTTAATCATATTTTTAATTGAAATACTAAAAAATGTAATGGAAAACACCTTAGGCCTAAATTATGGTTTTAAGCATTGTTGACCAAAATTTGGTCACCTATATGTTCTCGCTCCTGGAATAATAATAAAAATGATATTGGAAGATGAATATTTTTGAACTATTATATGTTCATTGCATATCTCTCGATATCAACTTCGCCATGCATTTTGCGAAATCAAAATCAGAGTCTCCATAACCAAGATACACATACTTATGTTCAGAAGTCCAATGGAGGTATTACAAGAAGAAATATGAAAAATGTTTTAAGTGACATGTTCTCTCTTTTCCTTTCCCTTCACCTCTATTTATTCTCTCATTTTATACTTAGTCATTTTCCCCATTGTCTCATTACTTTTATATTCCCCTTACCATTTTCCACACTTAGTCATTTTTCCTTATTCCTTTCCACGTTCACATTCATTTCCCTTTTCCTTCATTTTCTTATTTCTTTTTATTTTCCTTTCCATTTTCATTATCCTACTCTTTACACACTATTGTGTATAGCGATCTTCAAATGAATCAAACCAGAGATGAAAAGTGACATAAGAACCTTGGGAAAAAATAAATATATATAAGATTGAGAAATTTAATTCTGATATCGACAATTTAAGGCATGCTAGTAAGGCCAGTAATAGCCCAATGCTAAATTTCACCGAATTTCACTATGCTAAAAAAAATGAATATGTGCCTAGAGATTGTGGATCTAAATGATAGAGCTTAACTGAAGTTTAACAATGTATTCAAATAAATAAAATACATTAAGTCTTTATCATACTGATAGGGTGACTATTCATACCTCGTAAATTGTTGACCTCCTTGTTGTAAGAAAAAGAAATCATAATTATAAAATGATCAGTATACTGATTATCACTTGGTACTCATAATATTGGTGATTCTTGGTAGAGTCAACATGGATTGACAAAATTAAACAAGGCAGATCCTATATGGATGTTTGATGATATTTCTTGCATTAGATGTAATAAATGATATTCATTGTTTATATATTCATGCATGCTAATGAATTTTATTTTGTTGATAAATCATAACAATAATTTTCATGATGTTTTAGTGCTCTACATGTGCTATGTGTTAAGATGATTATGATATTTATGATGTTATACTATCCTAAAAACAACCACAATATTTACATATGATTTTATGTTAACATGCGGTTCCATTTATTTATGTTGATGAAATGATTTATCTTTGATAAAGATATGATGAGGTTATATTCCTTATGCTAGTATCTCATGATGTGATGACATGATTTAATTGCATGAAATTTTAATGGCAAGATGTTTTATGATGACTTGCATGGGCATGTTGTGTCTTATTGTGACAATGAGAACATTTGACAATATGCATGTCAATTATTTTTCTATGATATAATGATATGTTTATAACTATTGCATTGGTTGCATGTTGTGAGGTGGTGATTGAGAAAAAATCCATTCTTGAGTCGAGAGGGCCAACACATTCAATGATCTCGTGGGATTCCATACCTACAAAGGAGAATATATATACAAGTAATATCGTATTGGCTGGGGACAACTCAATCAACCAACCTATGTTAGTGGTTTTTTTTCCTTGTATAATTTTCGATGGGACATGGACCCATCCTTGAGAAGACTAGAGTGCCTAATATTTGAGTGTGATGCTGAAGTTCTAAAGAAGGGCTAGGGTAATACTCGTCGATGGAGTTGTTTGGTTGGACTTCGATTTCTGGGGTTGAGTACCTGGTAGGAGTTGTGGAGGAAGTTCAGGTCAACCTTTCGAGATGTCCGAGGTACACAAGTAGTGTATCAGACTAGATGCCTGCTTGGAAAGATGAGGTCTCGGGCCTTGGGGCCCCAGTTAGACTGATAGGATTTATGCCTAGTATCGAAAGTGGGAAGAGGGATATAGAGTACTTACACTTCCCCAGAGTTGTGAAGTGACTTTCGTTGCTTATTGTGATCACTTGGGTGGCTCTTATTCATAAGTAAATACAAAACATGTATTTCTCCTAATGTTAATCATATTTTTAATTGAAATACTAAAAAAATGTAATGGAAAACACCTTAGGCCTAAATTATGGTTTAAAGCATTGTTGACCAAAATTTGGTCACCTATATGTTCTCGCTCCTGGAATAATAAAAAAAATGATATTAGAAGATGAATATCTTTGAACTATTATATGTTCATTGCACATCTCTCGATATCAACTTCGCCATGCATTTCGCGAAATCAAAATCAGAGTCTCCATGACCAAGATACGTATACTTATGTCCAGAAGTCCAATGGAGGTATTACAAGAAGAAATATGAAAAATATTTTAAGTGACATGTTCTCTCCTCTCCTTTCCTTTCCCTTCACCTCTATTTATTCTCTCATTTTATACTTAGTCATTTTTCCCATCGTCTCATTACTTTTATATTCCCCTTACCATTTTCCACACTTAGCCATTTTTCCTTATTCCTTTCCACGTTCACATTCATTTCCCTTTTCCTTCATTTTCTCATTTCTTTTTATTTTTCTTTCCATTTTCATTATCTTATTTTCATTATCCATTTTCACGATTTGATCATAGCCATTGATCGAAGGAGAAATCTGGACCATTGATTGTCCAGGGAGATATCGGGAGTTCAGATATCATGAGAAGGGAGGTGAGCGGTCTTCCAACTTCGTGAAGAGTTGATCTGAGCCGTCAGATCATGGGGAGTTGTGAGCCGTTGATCTGGCGCACGTTCACATTCATTTCCCTTTTCCTTCATTTTCTCATTTCTTTTTATTTTCCTTTCCATTTTCATTATCCCATTTTTCCATTTCTTTCCTTTTCCCTTTTTCCTTTTCCAAATTTCATGTAATTCTATTTCCCATATATTTCTTTTCATTTTTCATATTTCTTTCCATATTTAATGTGATCCATTATATACTTTCCAAACTTAGTCTTATTTAGTATGGCTTGCCGTGTGTTCACGAGTTTGTGATATTTCCTAAGAGTATGTTTTATCTCCACTACCCTCACAATGAATTTTGACTTCCGCCACCTTCATAATGCACACAACTCTTTTTACTACTCTTTACTATGTAATTCCTCCAACACTTAGCCAAATATATGAGTTACCGCGGGTTTATGGGTTCACGGGTTGGTGATATAATATTTCTTTCATATATCAGGTGCAAGTCTATATGACCGATTCTCTTCTCCTATCCACTTTAGTTAACACTTAGAAATTTTCACACTTATTTCTTACTATGTCTTATCGCGGGTTTGCGGTGATTTCTAAGATTCTCACCTACCTTTGCATTCACATAACCCCACAAATCCGCCATATTATTTTAATAATATTTTTCCTATCCCAAGTTCTATGAGGAACATCTCCACGTGACACATGAAACTTTATTAACCAATGAGATATATCCACATGGCAGTTAAGTGGATGGTGCCACATGACAACTATTTAATGGAGACATGTGACAACATACAAAAAGTGACACATGGCGTGATTTTATTTGATGACATGGAAAATTTTCATTGGCAGAGTGTTGGCCTACTGAGTGATGACATGTGGCAACATTTTGTTGGCTGACTCATCATTGCTAACTGGGCATATTGGTGGTTGACTGGGCATGCAAAATTATTATTATATTCAACAATTTTCCAAGGGTCGAATCCTCCAAGCTCCATAGTCTCCTCTCTTCTTTATTTCTTGTCAAGTGTATGTTACACTTAACATTATATACCACTAAGAATATTTTATTCTTGTACATGTGGGATAACAATAATGAAGAAAATTTGAAATTCAATAAAGGAGGTCGAAATTAAATCAAGGGACCACATTTACCAATCAAACTTTGATCGATAGTGGCTGAGTCACGATCTTGAAAAGGCTATATCTTGAGCTCCTAACCTCCATTTGCAGAAAAATTTATACCGTTGGAAAGGTATTTCGACATAGAATATGGTGGTATAGGTTTCAAGTGCTGAAAGTTGATACATTTTTCTTAGAAATTAAAATATCAGTCAACTTCATTTTTTAATGGGTCTGCGTGACAACTCAACCTCACAAACTCATATATTGAGATTTGAGCGACGGATTTGAGAAAAATTTATATCATTGGAAAGATAAGAAAATGGAGATCACATATGAAATGATTTTCATGGCTAAATTTTTTATTATCATTCCCAAAAAATTAAAACACAATCATCCTCTTTTAAAGAGAAATTAATTAAATTTTAAAAATAAAAGTTTAATTAAAACTTTTATTAAAAAATGAGAGAGACCCATTTGGAATATGCTTATATTAATGATGTGATTTCATTAATGAGGAATCAATGATGCATTAATTGAAGGGAACGTTTCAAGAATAAATTTGTACGAGAATTTATAGAAGGAAGAAATCCTAACTACTCAAGTAGTTAGAAAATCTCATCTTAAAAAGAGAAGAGATGCTTCATCAAAGGTCCTAATTATSAGTATTGTCAGAGGGGCARGGCAGAAGATCAGAGGAAGAAGAAGGTATATCCATGGATACACAATCAAGATTATGATCAAAAGAAAGAAATCTCCATCTTCTCTATTTTTTTTTTTTATATATTCTTCTACACCACTTCTCATAGCTTTATCCTTGAATCTCAGAATTGGGCACAAGGCTGAGTTGTTGAGTGTTTTTCTTGTATTCTTCTAAGATCTTTTCTTATATGATCATGGGGTATTTGCAGTCACATACATGGATGTCAAAGATTTTGTAATGAAGAACATATTTCATAAATAAAACTCCACAAATAATTGCTTCGGGGTTGATCTTGACTGTATCTTGTAACTTTGAGTTTTAAGTATGAGATATTTGATGTTGACCTATAAAATTCGCTTTTGATATTGATAATAGTACTCTTTTAAAATTATTTGAGATGTCAAATTATTCTCTCTTATTTTTCATGAAGAGGACATGTATGTATTTATGTATGATTAAGAATATTGTGTGTGATGTTGATCACCATTTAATTATGATGTTGAAGCCCTCCTTCAATATTTTCCTATTGTAAAAAGACTTTTGCTGCACATAAAGATCATATTGGGTTATTGAAGAACCATTTTCATTTAAATCCAAACAATAGAGATTTGGGGTTTGTTGTCTAGCACTCTCCCTACTCCAAGATATTCAAAGATATATCTTTTAGCCAAAGAGGAAAACCATCTCTCTAAAAACGAAGGGGAACTTATTCTTCATGAGATTTCCGTTTTGGACCTGACAGATTCAAACATCAACAAACATCAAGATGAATAAATACGGGGTTATGAAAATGATAATTTTGAGCCCTGACATGTTTTATGATGACATGCATGAGCATGTGATGATGGAAATGATGTTGTATTCTCATGATGACATGCAAGAATTAGCATGTGGATTCTTTTCTATGATATGATGATGTTATGATTATAACTAATGCATTGGTTGCATGTTGTGAGGTGGTGATTGATAGGAAATCCTCTAATGGGCCAAGAGGGTTGGTTCATTTGATGATCTCGTGGGATCCCATACCTACGAAGGATAACATATTCAATTAACACCGTATGGGACGGGGACAAGCTTAATCAACCAACCTATGCTAATGGTTCTTTTTCCTTGTGTAATTCTTGATGGGAATGATACCATATTGAGAAGGCCAAAAGGTCTAATATTGGAGTTGTGATGATGAGTCTAGAAGAAGGGATGGGTACTACTCGCCAATGGGGTTGTGGGATTAGACTTTGATGCCTAGGGCTTGTACCTGGTAGGAGTTGTGGAGGAAGTTTAGGTCAGAATTTCAAGATGCTTGGGGTATGTAAGTACCAAACTAGATGCTTTCCTAATGAAATGAGGTCTCAAGCCCTGGGGCTCTGGTTAGACTAATATGATTTAATCCTGGTACAAAAAGTTGGGAAGAAGAGTTAGAGAGTACTCATGCTTCTCCAATGTTGTGATATGGACATTCAATGCTTTCTATGGTCACTTTGGTGGCCCTTATAGTAGTTACAATAGAGGGTGTTGTGGAAGATAAAGGGAGAAAATAAAAACCTATAAGTAACATAATTAAATTTAACTTTGGGATGAAGTTTCTGGGGGGGAGGAGTATTTATTACCATGTACTTTCAATTTAAGTATTAAATAATAAATAAATAGTTTTAAAATTTTAAATTAAAGTAAAATAATAATAATAAATAATAAATAAATAAAAATATGATAAACTAACTAAGAAATTATAATAAAAGAAAAATATTAAAAGAAGGGAAATTAATAAAAATGGATCAAAGAAAATCTAAATTAAGAAAAGGTTAAAACTACGAGATGACAAGTGGAAGCTATGCTTGGAGTTTATTTCCATGGATGGACAAAGTGAATTTTATATAATGAAGATGGAGAAAGAAGTGTGACATATTCTGCTTTTGCAATTTGATGGAAATGATTGGACGCTAGCATAGGTAGTTGATTGAGGGATCGAGGCTATCAGTTGTCTTGAATTAGGGGTTGGTTGGGTGGATAGTTACCCCCCACACTCGGTTGTGGTATGCTGGACAAAGATTGGAGTGCAACGGTTTGACATTTACATAGTTGTAAGTAAGTTAATTTTGATAGCTCTCAGGTAAGATTCTCACCACTCATGTGGATTGTGTAATTAATAATGGAACCATTGTTATTTTTATTAGTTAATGGTTGCAAAATTGTTGTATTTATTTATGCATTTATATTTATTGAAATTTGAGCCATTACATGGAAACAACACTGTCTTGTCGGGTCCCAAGAGAAATTTGTCAATATAGTACTTATTTAATACAACCTCAAAAAAATATATGAGCATTTTCAAATTTGATTTTTTATTATTAGATATTCATGGTGAGTAGAATTGTGACCTTAGATCACCTCTTAGTGAAGTTTGACATAATACACAACCAACTATAGCCTGTCAATACACAAGTGGCCCAATCAAAGAAGGCAGTTGTTCCATAGTGAAAGACGTTCCAATTGTAAGCCACCTGTTGAGCCAACAACAACTCCCCTAAGTTCTACCTTTGTTAAAGAATGATGAGTAGAAATTGGAGATCCCTCTTGATATTTTTGAACTTTGAGATGTTGGAATCATTGAAGTTTTGACTTTGATGAACCAATCTTGAGTTTGAATCTACATTCATTTCTTGTTAAAAGACCATCTACATCTTGAAGCCACTACGTTTTACCTACAAACTCCTTGCTTTCCATAGAATCCTCAATTGGGTTGTCTAAAGCCTTATTATTGATGGTTTATGAAGTGTTGATCAACCTTAATTTGCTCTTGTCAATTCCTTTTTATCATTAATTTGAAGTAAAGCCTCATTATTGATGGTTTATGAAGTGTTGCTCAACCTTAATTTTCTCTTGTCAGTTCCTTTTTATCATTACTTTGAAGTTTTGGAACTTTTTGCATCTCCTTGAAATTTGGTCTCCTTGCGACATTGTGCATATCGCTCAATATTCAAACTTCCTAGTGTCTCTGACATTGTGAATATCGCTCAATTTTCAAACTTCTCAGTCTGTGTGGCATTACACAGTCCGTGGTAACTTTCCATATTTTGCATCTTTGCGATATGGCATGCATTTATTAAGCTTTAACTTAGTAATACCTACGACAAGGCACAACCCGCCCAAACTTTGGATATTTTAAGTCTTTGCGACATTGATCCTCTATGTCTTCCTTTTTATTTTCCATACCAACATATGGTGAAACATTTGCAAGCTTTGAAGTTTGAAGCTACCACGACATGTCACACGATGATGAAACTTTGAAAATCAATAAAGGTGTGATAATATCATAAAAAGACACATTGGGAAAGCAACACAGTTGGAACTTTGAATAATTTTCCCCGCATTGAAAGTAACAAGAGGATTGAAACCTCCAAATCCTGCGACAAGGCGCAAAAGGAAAAGATTTTGCAAGTGCATAATTCCGCAAGCTACACGATCTTTGAAAGTTCTCAACCTCGTGAGAAAGTGAAACTTCAAAGATCAAGTAAAGAAAAAGGGTTCATGCGCGAGTATAAGTTTTGAACAAGTGAAACATATAAATGCTTCAACCCTCAAGCCCGCAAATTTGTTCCATTTTTTCAAGCTAGTATGATTAGGAGTCGACGTTTTTGTCTCAACGCTAAGATTGCAGAGCTGAAAATTTTCCCCAAGACCAGTATGTTGGGCGTGCAAAATTATGAGATTAGCCACCCCATCGACATGACAAATATTTAATAAAAAGTGGGTTCTATCACTTGCTACTGATGCCCGTGTATGCGGATATTATTTCCTTTTCCCTTATCTTTTTTGCCAGGTTGCTTTCCCATGACCAAAGGCTAAGTTGACCCAACATAACACATTGAATTAGTTAGTGAAACCACTCTGGCATTGAATTTGTGGGAAAATTTCATATCTTTGCAAACCTATGCAATTCCTCATCTTAGGAATTGCTCTTAAAGTTTTGATGAAGGAACCAACTGTAACGTCCCCAGCCACGTAGGTTGGGCCATGCCACACAAATCTCAAATTCTGGCATTTTAATACCAAACTGTAATGTACCCCGTTACCAACACTTATCAAAATGTTATGATACCACTTTGTAACATCCCCAACTTACTGTTGAGAAATGCCACTCTAAAAATTCTAGTGTGCAGATTAACTACTAATAACAATCATACTCAGTAGGTATGACTACACATACTAAATATCAACACCATACTTACATGTGCAAGAAACATTATACATAAATAACAACAATTACTCATATGCAACATCATACAAGAATTAAACATTTCAGAAATAGATAATTAAACACACAATAAATGAGACGAGCACATAAATGACACTTATCTTTTAAGAAAAATCACCAACTACATGCATAACTCAGAGGTTCTTCCCATCCATAGACTCTGTTTCTCATAGAATTTCAACAACATGTCATCCCTGAGCTGGGCCTTAAACTACACCAGGGAAAACATATTCATAATGCCAGGCTAGGGTCTGATATACAACATAATTGCTCAATCCAAAGTTCCCACTATTGCAATTAGTATACAGTCCCTCATTCCCCACATGCCTATCCCACCCCAGGAAGTGTGCCCCTTCTCTGCTCAATAGTCCTTCAGATACCCCACTTCCCTTCCAAGGCTTCAACAACAGGTCAGACAAAAATTCTCAGAGCACTTCAACTAATTCCCAACGCACCAGGGAACAATTCCTAACAAATATCTCACTTGGAGAGAATGTTCACGGGTCTGACAACCCGCCTCTTCGTTAGAAAATCTATCACCTGGAGAGAATGCTCATGATCATGACAACCCACCTCTTCGACAACAAATATCTCACCTGGATAAAATGCTCACGGGCTCGACAATTCGCCTCTTCGACAACACACAAGTCTTCCCAAACACAGGGTTAAACAATGACAATAAGTTACATCAAAATATAGATTCCTTTGCAGAGGAAAGTTCGTCTGAATGGTCCAGGACTGAGAGTGATCCCCTTCCAGGAATGAGTTAATTCCCCCAAAATACACTAAGGCCAACAATATATATTGCATGCAATAAACTTGACACTTGTCACCTTCATAATTAGTCTCAACCACCTGCTGACGGGTTCCCATCCCACGGGAACTTAGGATAAATAATTATCCATAAAATACACTTTTCAGAAATATTAATGAAATATTCCCTGGGACTTAAGCCCCCTTGGATTATCCTCCACGTTTCCCTTTTAACCCCCTTTTACCCTTTTTGATGGAGTTTAGCCCCCTGTCTATTTTCATCTGATCTGTCTGCGCACAGTGATGTGATAATATTAATAACTTGAGTGTGATTGCATTTTACAAAGATAGGCGCACTGGCCTATTTTCACCCCGACTCACTAGCCCAATAACCATACAGTCTCTTCGACCTCAATTACATATACATATACATATATAACTTGGTCATCCTCGTGCACTTGCTCAGGTGCGTGCAACACTATGGAATGCGTGCACCCTTCCCTTGGTGTGCAATCCATATGCACTTACTCAAGTGCACACAACACTATGGAATATGCACACTCTTTTCTTTGACAAATAAACCTCACACACTACTTAGGTGCGCGCAAAACAACAATTTGGTGCCAACGACTCACCAGCCTATATGTACATTTACATTTACACTTGGTGCCAACGACTCACCATCCTATATGTACAATTACAACTGGGGTTCGGATTAAGAACAATTACAATGATATTTTTCCTAACCATGCTAATGTGCATTGTTGTTGACATGGATGAGTTACAAGACTCATAAATGGCTTATAGAAGGACACGTAATGAGTGAAGACATAGAGGCATTATAAGAACCAAAGGAGGAGAAGGTAATACTGACATTTTATTGGGACACCATGTAAAATTGATTAAAAACCAGTCACCGATGGGGTGAGATATATTAGATGTTTAGAGAAGATTTGTAACCCAAAATACCACCACCACAAGGAGAGGAGAATCTAAATGATGGGGTATATCAGAGTATCAAGAGATTTGGTCTCCACAGTGTAACAAGACCAGATGTATTGCCTTGTATTGAGGTCATATCATGGATAATCACCCACATAGACATTGATAATAAATTGAACAAAAACACTAATGAGAAATCTATTGCCCCCTTCCAACCATCGACCTGGATGCATGTTACAAGTATCCCAAGCCAGAGGTGATGTAGGTTATTAGTTTCATAAGCCAAAGGTTTATATTTTAGATGAATGGGTTCTCCAATTCAACCTCAATTATCATCAAATCCTTAAAGGTCAGGGAATTTCTTAAAAGAAATTTAGGTCACGACAGACAAGTGTATACCCAACATAAAATATCTGAATGCTTTACATGATAAAAATGGCCTTCATCAATGGAGTATATGGGGAATAACATGCAACTCAATTTAGAGAAGCTTGGGTACCATTAATATACCCAGGGACCAAGGTTGGAACAATTTTCAATTGGCCTCTATCCTATTGGCTACATCACGCCAAGCCATTTATGGAATCAAGTACCTGGCCATGGGAATTTCCCCAACTTTCTACATGTCCTCCAACTTGTTAGATGTGGTGTGTATCACTAACAACTTTCTAGGGATGGGATGGCAGTGACAACACAATAAAAAACTAGTCCATGTGTACTGCGAGAGTTTATGGGAGCATAAGTACAATATTTACTATCCCAAGATATCTGATCATTTCATGGTGCTTTTGTATATGTTAATTTTTGTAACAAAACATAATGCATGACAAAGAAAACCATGCAAATGTTGGCACCACTAGTGATTGGTATGTGATAGAAAATGACATTTATATGAGAATATTTAGAATCGCCCAACCTCCTTCCCATGTTCATTCCAGATAAATTGGTCCTTCAAGAGGTATCCTATCAAACCCACTTGAAC
>ML882842.1:9972-23172 GCA_009831015.1 Picea engelmannii
ACATTACATTACTGGCTACTCTATTTTGTCCATACTGATCACTCAGCTATCAAATATTTAATGAACAAACCTATAAAAAATGCTCAAGTTACCAGATGGTTACTATTATTGCAAGAATCTGATATTACAATTGTAGATAGACCAGGAAAAGAAAATGTAGTTGTTGATTTCCTCTCTCGGATAAAACCTGATGATGATATCCCAGTAGATGATTCCTTTCCTGATGAATATCTATTTGTAGTTTCTTCTCACTCACCTTGGTATGTAGACATTGCTAACTACTTGGTTGCAGGGAGGTTACCACCACACCTATCCCACCGAGAGAAAAGAAGAATCATTCAACAGAGTGCTCGATATAGCTGGATAAGTGGGTGTCTTCTCCATACAGGACCTGATCAAGAAATCTGAAGGTGCATTAGAGAAGATGAGGTTTAGATATACTAAAATATTGTCATGATGGCCCTTGTGGAGGGCATTTTGCTGATAAGAGAACAACACATAAAATTCTCAGGATGGGGTACTATTGGCCCTCACTTTTCAAAGATGCAAAGAAATATGTCTGGGCCTATGATAGCTGCCAAAGAGTGGGCCAACCTAATCATAGAGATGAAATGCCATTAAACCCCCAGATAGTACTGGAACCATTTGAAAGATGGGCCTTAGACCTTGTAGGACCCATTAACCCCCCATCCAATCAAAATGTTTACATAATGGTCTGCACAGACTATATGACTAAATGGGTGGAAGCTAAAGCACTCCACAGAGCGACTGAAGAAGCAGTTATAGATTTCTTATTTGAAGACATCTTCATCAGATTTGGAGTGCCAAGAGAATTAGTTACAGATGGAGGACCTCCTTTCACTTCTCTTGGTTTCAAAGCCACCCTTCAAAAATATCATATTCAGCATAGGATGACTACAACATACCACCCCCAAGACAATGGATAGGTGGAAAGCACAAACAAATTAATAGAAGCCATTCTCATAAAAACAATGAAGGAAAACAGAAAGGATTGGTCCTACAGGCTCCCTGGAGCATTATGGGCCTACAGAACTACCTGAAGAAATACTACAGGATTCTCTCCCTATGAATTAGTCTATGGAAAGAGTGTTGTCTTTCCTGTGGAATTTGAAATCAAAACCTTAAGGACTGCTTTAGCTGTCAACCTTATTTGACCGATGCACAGACAGCCAAGTTGCAGCAGCTTAATGAATTGGATGAGAAAAGACTAGATGCCATTCATCAGAAAATTATGATTCAACAACAAAGATCAAAATGGCATGACAAAACTATCAAGAATAAGTAGTTCCAAAAAGGTAATTGGGCCCTACTATATGACTCTCAGTTGAGAGAATTTCAAGGGAAACTGCATACAAGATGGCTTGGACCCTACGAAGTAGACACTGTTTTCCCCAACGGAACAGTAAAGCTCCTCACAATCGATGACTCTAAAACACCATTACTTGTAAATGGTCATCAGCTCCGTCTGTACCAGCACCCTTTTTCCAAAGAAGATTTTAAGGCCACATGTGTGACATACTCTCATTACCTCTTTTTATAGGGGGCTTCTACTCCTCATTTTAATTAATTATTTTTAAGTTAATTTCTTTAGTATTAGATTAGATTTTACTTACTGATAATCCTTGTCAGGAAATACCATGTTACAATCAATTTTTGCAGATTCCCGATCAAAGCACGGGCCCACTAAGAAAGGACGATCCTACTTCAAGAAGAGGCAAGCTTTCGTATTGCTGAAACACCATTGTCAGCAAACTTTCACCATTCTCCCCATTGCTGAAACACCACTGTCAACAACCTTTTACCATTTTTCCCATTGCTAAAACACCACTGTCCAGCAAACCTCCCGCCATTTTCTTCAATTGCTGAAACACCACTGTTCAACAGCTCTTCACATTTCCCCATCGACGAAACAACACCGTCCAATAATTGTTTGTCCCTTCTTTCCATTGCTGAAACTCCACTAATCAGCAACTCGTTGCTCTTTTTCCATTGCTGAAACACCATTGTTCAACAAACTTTCACCACTTTTTCCATTGCTGAAACACCACTGTTCAACAGTTCTTCACATTTCCCCATTGACAAAACAACACCGTCCAGCAACTGTTTCACCCTTTCTTTTCTATTGCTGAAACACCATTGTCAGCAAATTTTCACCTTCTCCCCATTGCCAAAACACTATAGTCCGACAATTCTTCACAGTTTCCATTGACGAAACAATATCATCCAACAATTGTTTCGCCCTTTCTTTTCTGTTGCTGAAACACCAACTTTTCAACATTATCTGTCAGCAAGATTTTGTGCTCTCATACTACATTTTGTCCTTCCAGTCAACAAATCCTTGATACAATTCATCTAACAAATCAAAATTCCCCACCATGACCACTGCAGAACTATCGTGGACAAGCATTATATTTTGTTTGCAGCACAAATCAGAAGGTAAAGGCGAGGTATGAAAATTTTATGTAATACAGTTAAGCTACAGTTAATGAGAAGATTCCAAATCATTATGGCCACTCGAGTGAAATCATTATTAGCTGCACTTTACGGGGGAGGACATATCAAACTTTTATACCATCATTTCACATGAATTCACCACCGCCATTCCTATTTACCATCCACTCGTTTGTTTCACCACCATTTGCATGCCTCCACTCGAAAAACTTACTCTGCACAGAAGTTGTTACTCAACTCTTTGAAAATGTATTTTACCAAGCTGGTAGCTATGGGAGGCTCTGTTATATGGTACGAACCCACCACGACAGCCCTGTTAGAACACTATCTAGTAGCCTATCAAATTTTCTGCAGGCAGGATGGCTCGGTTATTTTCAGAGACCTCAGTGGTATGATCAACAACAGGTCCTCCAGTTTGCTCAAAATATCCAGGAAGAGAATTCCATTGTTCAAGGGGTTTGGATTTCAGTTACAGAAGAAGATATAGCGCAGGTTTTGGGTCTCCCTACCAATGGCATTTGCATGTTCAGTCGCAAACATATCATCCTGAATGCCCAACAAGATTTCCTCTTGCCAGGGGAACAAATTGAACCTAAAGGTCGGGGTGTCCGACTCATCTTGTTGCCGCCTCCATGGCCAGAAGTTGCAAAATTCGTCAAACACTACCTTACCTGCGAAGGACGGTACCAGGTAGTCTACCAGCATGATTTTGTCCTGTTGTCTCATTTACGACATAATAGATTGGTGAACATTCCTTATTATTTTCTAGGTTTTCTTAAAAATATGTCGCACTACTATAAAAAGGCTAAAGATCCTGCCCTTTCACTCACCCATCACCATCTCGTTCAATTGCTTATCCAAAAGTGTTTTTCCCAACAAAACCTTCCACTAAACAACCCACCTATAGACCCCCAAGAAGCTGCTGAAATTCCTGAAAATCTTCAGTAACAACAACCACAAAACCCTCCAGACTCTCCAGAAATACCTAACAGTCCGTCTATAGAGCCAATCAATCCAATTAACCCCCCTAACATACCAAGCATGCACCACACTTGAGTAGAATCATCCACTCCTGCCCTTCATATTCTTAGTGATGATTCTGAGCCAGACAATTCTCCCTGCCCCATCATTGAGGAAAAACCCCCACAAAAATGAAAGCAAATTCCCTTCTTTCCTCCCTTTTTACAAAGAAAACGAACAAGGGCCTCAACAAGGGCAGCCACTACTACCACTGCCCTAGACCCCAAACCTATCCGACTAATACCCCGTACACCTCCAACCTCCCAAATGCCGGAATCTTTGCCTATTCCACCCATGGGCACTGAAACACAAGAACCAGATGCCCAGGGTGTTGCGACATCATCTGTTTCAAATCAAGTAGCTAAAACACAAGAACCAGCTACCTATTTAGTAGCTGAAACACAAGAACCAGCTACTCATTCAGTGGCTGAAACACAATAACTAGCCATAGCTGCCACACAAGAACCAACTACAGCTGAAACACAAGAACCAGCCATAGCTGCCACACAAGAACCAGCTACAGTTGAAACATAAGAACCAACTGCTGATACTGATACTGAGATACAGGAATCAGAGGTCCAGGGTGCTGCAACATTACTTTCCTTACATCAAGAAGCTAAAACACAAGAAGCAACTACCGATCCTGTAGCTACTCCACAAGAACCAGTTAGTGCGGCTATGACTGCTACACAAGAACCAGTCACTCCTCAACCAAAACCAACAATGGCCTCTGTCTTAGAAGAAAATGAGTTCCTAAAATATGAACTGGAAGCCTACAAGCAAGAGCTAGTCACAGCAAAGAAATCCTATGAGAAGGAACTTAATTTTTACACCCTAGCTCGCACAGCGACCATGTCAGAAGGAACTACAACAGAGAATCCATGTAGAGAATATATGTTTTGTCAATGTGGGGACATAAACTATCAAGCAGGCTACAAAGTAATTCAAATCCCAATGCCAGGAGCTTCCCCTGCTCCTTCAACTTTTGCAGTCAAAGAAGAAGAACCTGTTGTTACACAAGAACTAGCTACAACTGTCACACAAGAACCAACTCCAGCTAAAACACAAGAACCATCAGGACCTTCCAAAATTGAGACTGAACCCTTGCTTGCAACAAATGTCAAATCTAAAACCCCTACTTTTTTTAATAAATCCATACAAACAGTGCCTATTGAGGAATCTGCCCCTCCCTGCCAGATTAATACCCACACCCTTGTGGAGCAGGCCACTCAGACCCCACCTCAGCCTACTACTTGGAACAATGAAACAAAAACTTAGCCATGGGATGAGCAGGTAATAATAGAAAAATGGAAAAAAGAGTCTATTGTTACACAGGCCAAAAGCCTAGAGGAACACAGACAAATATGGATAAATCATACCTACTCAAATTGGGAAGCTTTGGAACAAACATGCCAGGAATATCGTGCCCTTAAGAAACAGAACAATGAGTTAAAAGGTAGATTGCTCCTAATATTTGACTTGGCACAAAAGCTATTGGCTGCAAGGAAACCATCCTGCAATTACTCCTTGTTCCTCATGGAACGACTTACATGGTTTCAGATCAAATCAATCATAGAAGGCAGACCCCATGCAGTGCCACATCCAACAGATTTTGTCAAAACCTTTACAGAAGCCTCTGTTATGGATCAGCACCTCCTCTGCGAGGCATATTTTCCTAATGAGGCCATCCCTGAGAATAGGCAGCTTAACCTTAATCCTCTTATCAGTGACATCCAGATTCGGGCATTCACCGCCTTTCTCCACAATAAGATTATATAGCAGGATGACTTCCTGGCTGCCAAGCACAATGAGGATAACCGCCTTCTCTGGATAAGGCCAGAACCACAAAATGCAGCCACCTTTGTTACAGAATATTATTATTTTTTAAAGAAACCAGGGATGACTGAACACATTCAACAACTACAATCGACAGTGCTTCAGGATTGTCAACACTTCATTAGATCCACAGAGATTGCTTCCCTATAGGCAAACAACTTGTTTTGGCAGTAATCTACTGAGAAAAGACAGGAACACAATCCTTTTATCCCTACTAATCTCGAGATAGCAATCTCCAGGGTACCTAACTACATCCAGTGTGTTCAGCAATGTGTTGAAAACTGGATAGGGTACCAGTTTTATTTTCCTATCCTATGGTTTCTAGCAGAGAGATATCAAATCCATTACAAGTTGCGTAAGAAGACACAAACAATAGCTTGGCAAAGGTCACAATGCGTCCAAGGGTTCAGAGCTCCAACAGAAAACACCTCCCACAACTACTACTTGAGTAACTTGCACGCTCAGAGTCGGTATTTAGATTCTGATTCTGAGTGAAGTTGCTTGAGGACATGCAACATTTTAAGTTGGGGGGGATGTTAGGACCATACAATGTACCTTTTTTCCCACACTTTTCCACCATTACACTCTTGTTTCACTCACATTTAAACTCATATTATCACTTTACCCTATCTTTCCAAAGGTATACAACATCTCTTCTCTTTACTATATGTTTAACCTGTTTTGCATATAATTTTACATTACTCTCGTACTTAACCTTTGATCAAAAATGTATAAGTGCTGAAACAACTTGAATTGCAGATTAGCATTAAGGCCTGTTGCTGAAACATCAAGAAGCTGTTACACAATCTGTGGACTACGATGCTGAAACAACAACTCACAGAAGCTATTACACAGTCCATGGTCGACGATGCTGAAACACAGAAGAAGCTGTTACACAGTCTGTGGTCGACGATGCTGAAACACAGAAGAAGTTGGTACACAGTCTGTGGTCAACGATGTTGAAACACATAGGAAGTTGTTACACAGTCTGTGGTCAACAATGCTGAACAAAAAATCACACAGATTGACTACAAAAGTTTCATCGTGAGCTAAGCATCAACCATCGCTGCTGCCTGAGAAGTGCCAAAACAGTCAAAACGCAAATCCCATGGCTGAAACAACCTGCGATTTGCGATTTTTAAACAACATATAATAGCATTAACAAGAAACAAATAAAGAAGTTGTTACTCCAGCCACAACAACAAACACCTCACTCAACACTTGTAATAGCATTCTGTTGCGGGAGACTAGGATACCCTATTCCAGTTTAGAAAGTTGATCTGACTAAGAATAGGACTCAGATACACACCTGTAATTTGTTGATCGATTGTATCGAAGGGATTCTCCTCTTTAAATAAGAGGAAATCATCATTCGATGGATCATCTTCGGTTTTTGGTACTAAGAAGGTTTTACAGAGAAGGACGTACTTCATTTTAGATTGTAATATGATACATTGACAGATGAATAAAATATTGTTCTGAGCATTTCTCTCTAGCCTCCTTGTTTCAGGGGAATCTTGTGAGAAGGGAGGGCCCACCTTCTTCACAAGATTCACCCATTAGTTTTGTAGTGTGTTAGTGTGATCTCTGTTTATGCCTTGATTAAATTCTGTTTTGCTGAAACACTACTTTATTGAATTTTGTTTTGCTGAAACACTACTTTACTGAACTCTGTCTTGCTGAAAAATCTGCTTTACTAAATGTTACATTGTTTTCATGTGATTCATGCTTGGGTAACCGTTAATCATTTTAGTTAGCAATCCCGTTTGATGAATTTATGAAAGCTTGGTAATCAGAAACAGGTGCTGAAGTTTCCTGCTTAAGAAATAGGGTCTTGTTTTCTGTTAGAGATAGTTAGCCTTCAACGCATTAATGAGTTTATGAAAGTGCGCTAATCAAGAACAGGTGCTGAAGTTTCCTTCTTAGGAAATAGTTTCTTGTTCTCTGTTAGAGATAGTTATCTTTCAGTGCATCAATGATTTTATGAAAGTTTGCTAATCAAAAACAAGTACCGAAGTTTCCTGCTTAGGAAATAGGGTTTTATTTTCTGTTAAAGATAGATAGCCTTCAATGTGTATGTCAGTTATTTCAGTTAATCAATGAGTTTATGAAGTGTGATGATCGGAAAAAAGTACTGAAGATTCTTTCTCTGGGAATAGGGTCATGCTCTCTGGTTACATAATAGATGGTCTTTCCTGTTGCAATATCTTGTCGTTATTTTAATGTAATCCAGGATTCTTCAATTAATCATTTCTTTAAACTTTGAGCTCTACAATAGGTAGATTGCTTTCATGTAATTCAAGTTATAACTTCAGTTTGTTCAAGGCAAGTGTGATTAATATAGTTTTTACTACAACTCTAGGTTTCTTTTGAGATTGAGCATATATAGTGTGTGGTTACCTTTGAAATAAACAGACTTCCCTGGGTTGACAATTTATGTAGCACTTGATTGTTTATATTAAATAAGCAATTATAGTGACCAACAAGAAGGTTGAATGATCAAAGGATGTAGTGAAAAAGGGACATTTATGGGTCCTAACAGAGAGTGACTCCTTGGTCTCTTCTGTCCAAAGAAATTACCATTCCTCTAGAGGTTTCTAGGAGTGCATGAGGATATTTGTAGAGAGAGGTCGGTTTTGCCTAAATTGGTGAAGCCTTTTCCAACCTTCTCTTTCAAGGGTGGTTCTTAGGTCTAAAAAATTATCTTCATCCCTTAAAATGGGGATTCATCCCCATGCATTGTCCCAAAACATGGATGAAACTCCATTATGGATTTCCCATAAACAATGGGACTAAACCAGCCACTGATTCTTACAAGTATTATTCCAGATCACCAATCCTAACCAAATTCCTTATTTTTGGATTAATATTTGGGTAGGGATGAGAGCATTTTATTTACCCTTCCATAATTTGGCCCAAAGGGATTAAGGACATTTCATCCAGTGCCACTAGAGCTTGGCGTCCAACATGGAGCTAGTCAAAAGAGGATCTATGATACCCAACTCCCCATGAAATTAGTTATGTAAAGCGTACTCCAAGACATGAATGGCCATTTAGGATCTTTAGAGGGCCCTCCCTAGAGAAAATTTCTTTGGAGGGCCCTTATCTAGTGAAGGATATTCATCGGGACCACTAGGATCGAGAAGATATAGACAGGGAGACCTGAGAGGACCGAATTTAAGAGGAGGACTCAACTTGGTATGGACAGACAGAGGTTAGTCCAAATTCATAGTTTTACTTCCATTTTGTCCAAGAAGATCTCCTAAATATTTTCTGGGAGGGAAGAGATTTGAAATCCTAGCAGGTTATATAGATGTCTTTGCACACATTGGGGGTGTTGAAAAATAAGATATGGGATTTTTCTTGGTTTATAACATTTCCAGATTTTGAGTTGAAGAGGTCAAGAATTGACTTAAACCCCTTCACTTCTTTGATCGTCGAGGATTCCATTAGGATATTTTTATCCACAAAATAAAGGTGCGATAGAGTCTCTTCCCCTTGTATGAGGGTTATTCCTTTGATAATGCCTTCACTCTTAGCTTGTGAAAGGCTCCAACCCAATCCTTCCACCAAGATTATATAGAGGAAAAGGGATAAGGGATCACCCTCTTTGATTCCTCTCAACACATTAAAGGTTATGGTAAGGGAACCATTTAATTAGATAGAGAATAAAGTCGTTGTAACCAGATTCATGACCCTGGTTACCCATCCTTCCTCAAAACCAAAAGCTAAGAGAATTTTTTTGAGGAAGTCCCAGTTCATCCTATCATAAGCTTTGGACATGTAAAATTTCATCATCATACCCTGTTTTTTGTATATTTTGAGGGAGTGTATCATTTCAAAAGCTACTATGATGTCATCAAGAATTTGTCTGCCTTTGACAAATACTCCATGTTCCTGAGATATGATTAGAAGGAGGATTGGTTTAAGCCTAGTGGATACCAGTTTAGATATAATTTTATAAATGACATTGCATAAATAAATAGAACGATACTTATCTTCAAATATTTCTCCTTTGATCTTCGGGATCTGAGTAACGAAGGTAGTGTTGAAAGCTTGAAGGATTCCTTTGGAAGACAAAGATTCTTCAACCACCTCCCAGATGTCATTTCCTAGAGCAGGCTAACCATATTGCAAAAAGTCTTCCATGAATCCATCCAGGCCTAGGGATTTCCCCGAAGCCATACGTTTCACAACATCGTCCACTTCTTCAAGAGATACTAGGAATAACTGAGCGAGTGATTTCTCTAGTTGGACTAGCCTTGGAATAGCTCTGGTGATTTTAGAGATTTCCCTTTCTCGGTTGACCTCAGGTTATGAGAGGAGGTTTTGAAAATATTGAATGATTTCATTCTCTATGTTCTCCTTCTTTACTTTTGTGCTTCCATGTGGCAGTTTGATTTCTACTATGCGGTTTCTACTTTGCCTTTGGATTAAGGAGTTGTGAAAGAACCTAGTGTTTTTATCCCCTTCCTTTAGCCATTGAATCCTGGATTTTAGTTTTGATGGGGTCTCTTCCTGTTTCATTCTTTGTACTAGTTCCTCCTTAATATTCTCCTCTATCTCTATGAGGCTAATGGAGAAAATACCTTGAATACCTTGATGCTAAATCTCTTCCATTTATTGATCTAGTTTTTTTTCTCCTCAAATATATTACCAAATACTTCTTTATTCCATTTTATTAAACATTGACATAGATGTTTAAACCATTGTTGAATCTGGAACATTTTGGTACCATGGAGGCCTCTCGATTTTGACCATTAGAGGTCTAGGTTCAACATGAAATCTGGGTGACCTAACCAAAACTTATCACATATGAAAGGAGTCGGTCCTTGTTTACATATAGGGGATTATTATTAAGCTATAGGCCAATGGTATGAACCTTGAAAAGGAAGGACCTCTATTGATAACCCCTTTTTGTCTATGAAGGATTTTATTGAAAGAAAGAATCTATCTAGATGGATCGTGATCCTGTGCTCTTTTCCTCTTTTGTTGTTCCATGTAAAGATACCATTCCTAGAAGAGACATCTACACCTTACTCTCTTGATCAATCCTGTCCAGATCTCCCTTCTTCTCCAAAGGGCTTGTGATCATTTTGAAGTCCCCCTCCCCGAGAATCAATACTTGATTTACCATCGAATCTCCTAGAAAATTTCTCTCGTCCATGAAAATCCTTTTCGAGTGTGGCGTATTAGGGTCGTAAGCATTAGTGATGTATCCCTCTTCCTTATATCCTTTACACTTAGAATTAAGTGTAATAAGCCTAGAATTGGACTCAATGTCCTACATTTCTAAGATATCAGGGTCCCAGAGAGGGGAAATGCCACCCAATTCTCCTTATGTTGTTATCCATATGGCTTCACATCCTCGCCAGATTCTTTTTGTTATCCTCCTTGTATTTACTTCATCACATTTTGTCTCTTGAAGGAGGATTATGGATGCCTTCAACTTGGAAACTTTAGATTTAAGCAATATTTGTTTGGAAGAGCTATTCATTCCTCTAACATTCCAGGATGTGATTTTCATAATTAAATTTTGGGTTGGGGGGGATTATTTTTCTGGAAGAAAAACCACTTTTCCATAATCTACCATTAGAGGTCTTGTTTCCTCTATCTTTTCGTGGTAGGGTTTCTGACCTCTTCTTTTTTCTTCTTCTGAGAATTTTTGGGGGGATTTTAGAGGGTTGGTATTGATCCCCATAACCCCCGAGGGAGGAGGTTTAGAGTCATAATTATTTTCCTTACCTTTCCCATTCTCTAGGTCTTTTTGAATCCTTCTGATCTGAACTATGGTGAGACTAATTATTTTTTTTGAGTCGTGAATCTCCCTCAGCCATGGGATGTTTAAATAAACTTTCTCTAATTCCAAATCTTGATATGCTTCCATATCTGATTCCCATGTCGACTCTGCTCCAGAGTCTAGGGTTTCCCTCATCTTTACTTTTTTGTCTTCTAGGCCTTTATCCACTAGTTCTTCCTTTTTTTATGCCTCTTGGTCTCATCCTATTTAGGTTATATGGTTTCTTTTTTGGTTTCCTTAGTTTCCTTCGATTATTCCTTGGCTGACCTTCATCTTGATTCACCTTCCAGGATTTGGAAGCTATTACTTGATTTTTTGTTCAGAGTATTTCTCAATTGTTTGGGTTGTCTTTGGCCTACCTTTCATTTGTTTGGGATATTAGTAAATACCTTTGGGTCTATTTATTCCTTACCTAGAGTCCCTTGGGGAGGGGCATTAAGGGGGCAATCCCTGAATAGGTGTCCATGGATGTGACATTTCCTCCATGTAAAAGGAATATGTTCATAGTCTAGGGGTTGAGTCCATTCATCATCGTGATACGAGATTACGAAAGATTCTGGTAAGGCTCCTACTACATTCATGTAAAGACATATTCTAGTAGAGATATACTTGGATGAATTTGTTACTTTTAAGATATTGACAAAGGATCATAGTGTGTTGTCAATGCCTTTGAGGGTATCATCTTCCCATAATTCTTTTGGGAGGGAGTGCATCCTGATCCATTTCGGTGCCTCTACGAAGGTTTCTTTCTCTGGAGTGAACCTTTTTTTCCAATATCTCATGTGCAGGCCTGTGGAGTTGAAGAAATAGGGCCCTTCCTCAAAGACATTTTCTCTATCAGCCGAGTCTGAGAATATTGTTGTGAAGAATCCCTTTTATCCAAGTTCTAGGTCTATTCGTCCATTTACTTTCCATATTGCTTTAATACAGATCTGGAGGGATTTATTCGAGGGCCATATCCCAATAAATTTCCCAATTAGGGCATGGTATTTCATCCTTTGAACATTGTTCCTTATTCATTTAAGGTTACCTTGTACTTCGGGTTCTCTTTAGTCTTAGGTAAGAAGCCATTCATTAGCCACTTTTTTTTATTTTGTCCTTTCTCTTCCTTGTCTGGTTTTACTAGAATTGTCTGGTCTTTATCATTATGACCCATGCTTACTCTGCTCATATCGACATCCTCGTCCTTACTTTCGGGCCTACTTTTGACTGTGTCCTTGAAAGACCTTTTATGTCCAACTTTCCTCTGTCGGCCCTTTTCTCGAGTTCTTTTATGTCCTAGGATCTGACATCCCGTAGGAAAGATCCCTCACTGAAAGGAGACCTCTCATCTCCGCTACAAAGGAACCACTATTCTTCTTCCTCTTCCTTTACCATAACCTTTGAAACCCTAATTTCACCACTTTCTCCTACTCTACCTAAACCAAATCCCAATATTAAGTCTCTTTGTTAAAATTCCAAATTGTTGATGGCACACTAGATTTGTAATATATAACCTTAGTTTGGGATGAAAATTGGTCACCTCTTATTAATGTGTGGCATTCATTTCCTGATGGTCATTAAAATTTATCTAGAGGAAAACTTGAACTATTGAACCTACAAGTAAAGAGAATAATTGAGATGTAATAAATAAACAAATAAATAGAAATACATATTTCATTTTGGTGGCCCCAAGGGATAGCTCAATTGGTTGAACCATTCACAAAATACATGTTGTTGATGGGGAGACACTAGGTCATAGTTTCAAATCAGCTCAAGTCCCCTGAACTTGCATGGATAGAGGTTAACATTGTACTCCATCCAAATATTTCAAGAACGAAAGGGAATCCCATGTAGTGTTCCTTGGAAAAAATAAAACTATTAGTGGGTTATCCCAATTAGTTTGAATGGTTTGTTTCAAGGTGGAGATCATCATGAGCATATGCATATATAGTTTGGTAACATTAATGAAATATAATGGGGAAAAAAGAATATTTGATCTACAATGTCAAAAGAGAAAAAAAAGATAAAAAACAAAAATAAATAACTACATAAAACAAACTAACATAAATCTGTTTTAAACTAAAGTGTAG
>ML882845.1:2417-15156 GCA_009831015.1 Picea engelmannii
GTCTAATAAACTTTCTTATCTATTTAAACTTGGTTGTATTTTTTGGGTGATATCTAATAAACTTTGAATGGGATAAAAAAATTGTATTTATTATTATTATATTTTGCATGTTTGTATCAGTAATATATTAATTGAATTTAAAACTTGTGATATATTAAATTAAAGTGATAGGTATTTTTTATTTTGAAAATATGAGGGAGGGTGTATGATTGGATGGTGGGATACACCCAATAATTGTCTTCCTTTATTATTTATCCTTTAATAAATTAGTTATTCAACTATTAATTAGTGATGAGAGATATTTTTGACGGATGATGATCCCTGTCAACTATCTAACATTATCTAAAAACATTATTTCCAAATATTAAATTATTAAAATTAAATATTAATATTGTACAATTTAATAACATAAAATTATTAAAGGATGTTAAATCCATTTTTTTTAAATGTATGATCGATATAAACTTTGTTCTCTTTTATGAGGTGATATCTAATAAACTTGTAATGAGATAATAAGTGTTTATTATTATTATTATTATATTTTGTATCTTTGTGTTTATTATTATTCGTCAAAAATGTCTAGGTGTGGGTTGGCAGACTCACGGGTTCACATTTATAGTCATGCTTCTCTATCACGAGTCCTACTAACAACTTCCGCATTCCATACTTAGTCACTTTTATTATTATTATTATATTTTGTATCTTCTCATTCCATACTTAGCCACTTTATTATTATTATTATATTTTGTATCTTTGTGCTTATTATTATTCGTTTTTTCTGAAAATGTCTATGTGCGGGTTAGTGGAATCATGGGTTCACATTTATAACATTTGTAGTCATGATTTTGTATCACGAGTCCGACCGACGACTTCCTCATTCCATACTTAGCCACTTTTTGGATTGTAGGTTCCTGGGATGGCGGGCTCAAAATTGCGCTTTTATTGTTATGTGTCCTCCAAACAACACCTAAAGTTCTGTGATATACAAATTGACAGGAAGACTCCTGGGTTGGTGGGCTCAATATTGCGCTTATATTATAATTTTTTAAGAAGCCTTAAAAAGTAATTTAGTTATAAAAATAAAAAGGTTATTTTATATTATTAAGGGTTGATCTTGTTAAAATGAAATGTTCATGCTACCATTAACTTTAATTATGGTAATTCTTACTTTATTAATTAGAGAACTCACACACAAAGAGACACAGAGAACATACAAAACAACTTGTCTATTGCATTAGAGGCATGAGTATTTATATAGTGGTGAGATGAGCTCCACCATTGATTAGTTTCAAGATCAATGGCTGGAATTGCTTCTTCTAGATGTTTCTGGTTCTTTAAAGAGTTTACCGAAGTCGGTGCAGTCGATGCATTTATTGCAAGATTATCTACTCGACTGGTTATTTAATTAATTTCTAACACTCACCCTTAATTAAACAACCTTTACAACACCTATCTTATCTCTACATATTACAAACTTATCCTTCCCAAGAGGCTTTGTAAATATATCTACAGCATTATCATTTGTGTTGCAATATAATACATCAATTTCATTTGACTGTTTTTCTCTTACAAAATGATAGTATGTCTCAATATGCTTTGACCTAGCATGATACACTCGGTTGTTTTCTAGTTTGATGGAACTTTGGTTGTCACATTGGATGATTGTTGGTACTTTTGGTTTTTCTCCAACATCTTCAAGTATCCTCTTTAGTCAAATTTCTTCACAGGTGGCAGTGCATAATGCTTTGTACTCAGCTTCAGTGGATGACAAAGAAACAATTGGTTGTTTCTTACTGCTCCAGGACACGATCCTTGATCCAATACTGAATGCATATCCTGTAGTAGACTTCCTGTCATCTGGATCTTCTGCCCAATCAAAATCTGAGAAACCTGTCAACTCAACATCAAAATCATTAGTATACTCAATACCAAAATCAATAGTCCCTTTCAAATATCGAAGGACTCTCTTTGCATATTTCCAATGATTCTCATGTGGCTTAGCCATAAATTGGCTAAGAATGCTAACTGAATATGCAATATCTGGCCTGGTTGTTGTGAGATAATTTAGACTTCCCACCAATTGTCGATACAAAGTACCATCCACTTCTTTTGAGTCATCATTATTGTTGAGCTTAATATGTTGTTCTAATGGAGTAGATATTGGCTTACATATGTTCATATTAAACCTCCTGAGTACATCCTTTGTATATTTTCTTTGTGTGATTAAGGTCTGATGCAGGAGCATCACTAACAACAAGCGAGCATGGGGGCAAGTGCCAACGCATTTTGGCACATGATAAATTGTTTGAAATGTTTTGAAGTTGGATGCTCCAAAATTAAATTTAATAGTTAAGAAATGGCGTACTTCTTGACTGTAATCAGACCTTGAGCGTCCCACTCTCGTCTGAAGGACTAAGAGGAATTTATGCTAGTAAATGTAAGTAGGTAGCTTTGAATTCTTAGATTAGACAGTTTTAGGAGCCAGAGGGAAAACTGATATAGACACCCCCACTTGTATCATTGTAACATTAGCAGCATAATCAATCGAGAGAGAAGAGAGAAGAAGAATAAGAGAGCTGTGTAGAGTAAAAAACCATGTACAAAAGTTCTGGATTAATACAAAGATTTTTAGTTCAGACTCATGGTGTCCAATTGCTTTCTGTGTTGCACATGCTGATTGATATATGCTTGTTTACTCTCTGTTATGCATTTGCTTTGATACATGAATGTATGATTTCATATTGAATGTCTGAAATTTGAAGAGAGGGAGAGTAAAGAATGAGTTTCAATTGTTTCTCTGTTTGAGCAAGAGTTTTCCTACATGGAGTGTAGTGAAATTGTCCGCAAGGTGTGCGTTGACAAAAGTCAGAGTTCGTCTCTGCAAGCTCAGGAGGGATAAAATTGTTCTCATTCTCACAGAAGTGCAAGTTAAGCACATGAGCTGTGCAAGGAGTGCGCAGGCCGAGTGAAGTCTCAGTGTTTGTAACCTGAGCAAAACTGTTAAAAGACTGTTATCACAGGGAGTGCTCAAAGTCGAAGAAATTCAAATACTTAGAAGTATTTGAAGAATTTCCACAAGGAGTGTGTGCAGGAGTATTTCTGAAGACTCAAGTTGTTGAGAAAGCTCAGGAGGGATAGAATCTTCGAAGTTGTCGAAGAAAAGATCAAGAAGGCTAGTGCCTTGAAGTATTGGAAGGAGGCGCAAAAATGTTGTTTTCTCGATGGGCAAGTTTCGTGAAGGCATACTTCTTCATTTCACAAGAATTGTCAAAGAGGCATTGGATGGTCAGAATTCTCCATGGAGAATTCGAGAAGTCCCAAGAGCCGTCGGATCATGCAGAGGAGTAGGGGAGTTACAGTTTAAAACCTTTGCTTCTAGATTCGCGAGGTCGCGAAAGGAGAAGTCCCGAAGGGGTGAAAGGGTTTGTGTGGGCCAGTTATTGGCGAAGCACATCAGAACTTGGTATTTCTAGGTTTCGTGGGTTGAAGAGACAAAATTTTAGCATTAGGATTCACGAAATCGTGAAGTCCAAAACTCTAAAAAGGTGGGAAGTTCCATCGTGGGACCCGCGTTGACGACGTGTCGGTATTTCGACATTTTGTCATATCAGCGGATAAGAGGTCGAGACGTTTGTCCCGAAAGTACCAAAGTCACGAAACCGAAAAAAAATCTGAGCCATCTGTTAGAAGGAGGATACGTGTCGCGAAATCACCCATATCGAGGTTTCGGACATCGGAGGTCAGAAAGGGAAGCCCTTCAACTTTGTGAGTGGCGAATTCATGAGAAAATCAGAGCCGTCCATCGGATAAAGATAGGTGGCATAGATCTAGGGATTTCACGAACTCAGAGGTTCGCAGGTTGAGATCCCAAGAGTTCGGTGCTCCAAGTCGCGAAGTCATGAAATCGCGAGGATAGCCATCCGATCTAGGTCACGGGAGGATCAATGGATGAGGAACCCCATTGCATTTCACGCATTTGGGGTTTCAGAGGTTGAAAGGAGTTGTTTTCAACATATGAAGTCGCGAAGTGTCGAAAGTCGGGAACGAGGGACACGTGGCAGAACCACGAAGTGGGCCCGGGAAGTAGACTAGTGGACACACGTCACCTAGTGAAGAATTCAACACCCGTTGACCTCTCACATCTCGAGGATTCATGAGATAGGGGAAGGAGAGTTCAACCCTTCAACTCACGAAGTCGCGACTAGCGAGAACGTGAGGAGAAAATTCAACATCGCTTCTCGAAATTTCGTGGAGGGAAGGTGCCAAGGTTGCACACTCGAACTCGCGAAGCAGTGAATAGCGAAAGTTGCTAGCACTTATCCTAGGTGGTGGTCGTGCGAGGAAGGAACTGACAGAGGAAGAGCCATACCTGTATCGACATTTTGAGTATCACGATATTAGAAAGGAAGAGTCGGAAGTCTTGACTCATGAACTCGTGAGTTGCGAGTTGCGATTAGCGCCTTTGGAATTAGGCCTTGTTCATAGTGTTGTGGTCGCATGAGAAGGCAGAGCTCGCGCCTAGAGCTATTTTCACAGGGGAGCTTTCGAAAGGACATGTGGATATATCAAATTGAGATTCCAGTGAGGAATCGAAAGAGCCAATCCAGCTCAAGGGAGATAAAGAACTATCTTGTGAGTGAATATTAGAGCTTGACTCTGTTTGTATACTTCAGATAGGGAAATCAAGAAAGAAAATCTCATCCATGCCATAGAGAAGAAGAGACAGACAAGCACGTGATCCACCAGAGGATAGGGAAATGCCAGAAGGAAGGGGTAGGTAAGTGAAAAATCCATCCATGGAAAGAGAGATGCATGACCTACGTGCCAGAGTTGTGGACATGGAAATAAAGTAGAGGCGCACAACTGGTGTTGGAGATGTCAGTGATTCCAAAAGTGAAAATGAAGTTGGACATGAAGGAGAATAAGTCACAATAGAAGATGCAGCAAATGAACGCTTGATTAGGGTTGTGGCAAGAATGGGTGCTAGAGTAAAAATGGATATTCCAATATATGAAGGAAATTTGGATGCTGAAGAGCTTCTATATTGGATTAGAGTTCTGGACACATATTTTGACTATGAAGATGTCGAAGAGGACAAAAAGTTCAAACATGCTGTCACAAGATTGAAAGGACATGCAACATTGTGGTGGGATGAGCTACAAGCTGACAGACGCTGCAAAGGAAAGCAAAAAATCAAGAGTTGGGATAAGATGATTGTGAAGATGAAGGCAAAATTCATTCTAGGGATTACCAAATTATTCTATTTCGTAGAATGCAAAATTTGAGATAGAAAATGATGTCAGTAAAGGAGTACACTGAAGAATTCTACAGACTGAACATCAGAGCAGGTCATCGGGAAAGCGATGATGAAAAATCTTCCAGGCATGTGAATGGTTTGAGATACAACATTTAGGATGAGATGAGAATGATGACCATCCGCACGGTGGAAGATGCTTATCATATGGCTCTAAAAGATGAAGAGAAGTTGAGCTGAAAACACGGTCAAAGAGGTCGAGGCAGAAGTCAACCCAGAGGCAAATCAGTTGCCCAGTATAGAAATTAGAAACCCAAGGAAGAGTGGAAGAAACCTCAGACTCAAACTAAGAGAGGTGGAAGCTCACAGAGAGGGAAGCATATCGAACAGAGAGGTCAATATGCTGATGGACACATTTTTCCTCGTACTAGAGGTAGAGGAAGAGGAAGAGGTGGAGTGGTGAAATGCTTCACATGTGGAAAGAATGAACACAAGTCTTATGAATGTTCAAATAAGAAGAAATAAGGTGGTGAAACTCACATTGCCAAAGCACAGAGGTGGAATTTTGAGGTAGAGGATGCTGAAGGCGGAAGATCATTGACGATGCAAAAAGTTCTCTTAACACCAGAGAAGGAGGTGGAGAGTTCGGTCCAAAGGAATAGACTTTTCCAGACCGCTTGCAAGACCGAAGACTGGGCATGAAAAGTCATTGTGGATAGTGGTAGCACAGATAATATCATTTCTACAGAGATGGTAGAAAAGCTGGAGCTGGAGACGATTGAACATCCAAGTCCATATAGAGTTTCGTGGCTATAAAAAGGACATCAGGGAAATGTCACTAGACAATGTTTAGTTGAGTTTAAAATAGGTGGGTATAAGGATGAAATACTCTGTGATATTATTCCCATGGATGTTTGTCATCTATTGCTGGGTAGACCATGGCAATATGATAGGAATGTGATTCATGATGGGAGGAAGAGCACATACGCCCTAGAGAAAAATGGGAGAACTCACATGTTGCTTCCAATCAAAGATAAGGAGGTGAAACCTGAAATAAGCAACATTGTACTTCTCATGAGTGGGAAGGAACTTCTTACAGAGGTTAAGAAGAAGGAGGAACCGCAATTCATTGTGGTCAGGAAGCCTAAAATTGTTTTAACCAGTACAAGGGTAGATGATTTACCAGAAGAGGTTCAGAAACTGTTGGAAGAGTTTGCTGACATAGTAGTGGATGAACTACCTCATTCGTTGCCACCGATCAGAAGTGTAAGTCATCATATTGATCTCATACCTAGGGCTAGTTTACCAAACAAAGAAACATACAGATTGACGCCGCAGGAGAATGAAGAGGTCAAAAGATAGGTCCAAGATTTAATGGACAAAGGGTTGATTAGAGAAAACTTGAGTCCATGTGTTGTTCCGACAATACTCAGTCCGAAGAGAGATGGAGGTTGGAGGATGTGTACTGACCCGAGGGAAATCAACAAGATAACCATCAAGTACATATTTCCATTGCCAAGGATGGATGATTTGATCGATTGCTTAAGTGGGGCCAAATTGTTTTCAAAAATTGATTTGAAAAGTGGATATCACTAGATTCGTATGAGAGAAGGTGATGAATGGAAAACAACCTTCAAGACTAATGAAGGGTTGTATGAATGTCTTTTTATTCCATTTGGTTTAACGAAGTCTGGAAGGATTTCATCGGAAAATTCGTCATTGTGTATCTTGATGACATACTGATTTTTAGTAAAACAGAGGCAGAGCATTTGAAACATTTGGCTACAGTGATGAAGAGGCTATAGCAAGAGAAGTTGTTGATAAACATGAAGAAATCCTTGTTCATGAAGACAGAGCTCATTTATTTGGGGTTTGTTATTTCTGCAGACAAGTTGAGGATGGATCCAGATAAGGTGGAGGTAATTAAGAATTGGCCATCACCGAAGAGTATATTGGAAGTTTGAAGTTTTCATGGATTGGCTAGTTTCTACAGGAAGTTCATCAAGAATTTCAGTGGAATTAGTGCACTGATGATGGACACAGTGAAGAAAAGACATAAATCTTTTCACTGGACATGAGAGGATGAGAAAAGTTTTAATTTTTTTAAGAAGAAAATCACGGAACAACCAATTTTGGTGTTGCCAGATTTCAAAAAGACATTTCAAGTAAAATGTGATGCAAGTGGATTTGCAATAGGGGCAGTCTTGAGCCAAGAAGACAGGCTGATAGCATACTTCAGTGAGAAGTTGAATGAGGCGAAAGTAAAATACTCCACGTATGACAATGAGTTCTATGCTATTATTCAGGCATTGAAGAAATGGAGGCATTACTTAATCCCTAAGGAGTTTGTCTTATATAGTGACAATCATTCTTTGCAATTTGTGACTCAACAGGAGAAGTTGAATGAAAGACATGTTAAATGGGTTGAATACATGCAAAAATTTACTTTTGTAACTAAGCATATTTCTGGAACTGCTAACAAAGTTGTTGATGCTTTGAGCGAGAAATGTTTGTTGTTGCAGGAGTTCAGAGTCAAAACACTGGGTTTTGATGATCTCAAGGACATGTACAAAGATGATCCATATTTTAAGGAGGCATATGAAGCAGCTGAGAATCCAATTCTCAGGGACAAAAACCAATGGACAGAATACATGATCTAGGAAGGATTACTGTTTAACGGTAATTAACTTTGCATTCCAAAATGCTCCATGAGGGAGAATTTGCTGAAGGAGAAACATAGTGGAGGATTGGTCGGGCATTTCGGTCATGACAAGACGTTCTCAAAATTAAATGAGTCATATTTTTGGCCAGGAATGAGAGCAAATGTCAAAAGATTCGTGGGCAGATGCATAATTTGTCAGCATTCAAAAGGGAAGAGGCAGAATGCAGGCTTTAATCAACCGTTACCCATACCTGACAGGCCGTGGGGTGCAGTCAGCATGGACTTCATATTGGGGCTCCCAAGAACACAAAGAGGGCTTGAATCGATCTTTGTAGTGGTAGATAGATTTTCTAAGATGGAACATTTTATATCGTGTCAGAAAACTAGTGACGCAACTCACATTGCGAATTTGCTTTTCAAAGAGGTCATTCGACTTCATGGCTTACCAAGAAGAATAGTTTCGGATCGAGAGACCAAGTTCATGGAAGAATTATGGAGAACCTTATGGAAAAAGATGGGAACAAACTTGTCATTCAGTTCATCTTATCATCCTCAAACGGATCGACAAACAAAATTTGTGAACATAATTTTGGGAGACCTGCTGAGGAGCTTGGTGACAAAACACCATAGTCAGTGGGACAATATTCTTCCATAGGCGGAATTTGCATACAACGAATCACTAAACAGAAGCACAGGGTGGAGTCCATTCCAGATTGTTTATGGGATGCAACCAAGAGGAGTTTCAGAATTGAGAGATTCAGAACATAATGCAGTTAGGAGTGCTAGTGCAGAGGATTTCATAGAGGCAATGAAGGAACTTCACAGCTAGGTGAAGGAGTGATTGCAGAACTCGAGCCAAGAGTATAAGCGCAGAGTAGATTGACACAGGAGACAACTTCAATTTGAGGTTGGTGATTTGATTCATGCTCATCTGAGAAAGGAAAGTTTCTCGAAGGAGACATATAACAAACTGAAGATGAAGAAGATCGAACCATGTAAGGTCTTAAAGAAATTTGGTGCAAATGCTTATGAGATTGAATTACCCGATGGGATCAAAATTTCTCCGATATTCAATGTCTTAGATTTGTACCCATGCAAAGCTGAGGAAGCAGGAACAAGTAATGAACAACCAAAGGTTCAGTGGACTAAACAGATGCCATTTGCAAAGAAGCCATAGATGGAAAGCATACTGGATAAAAGAGTTAGCAAAAGGACTAGACGAAAGGAATATTTTGAATACTTGGTCAAATGGAAGGGACATCCAGTTGAAGATGCCAGCTAGGAGAATGAAGCAGAGATTCAGAAGCATGGACAGACCGTGTGAGAGCTCATGGACATGATCCCATGAAAATTTTCAAGCGAGGGAGTATGATGTAGGAGCATCGCCAACAACAAGCGAGCGTGGGGGCAAGCGTCAATGTATTTTGGCACATGATAAATTGTTTTAAATGTTTTGAAGTTGGATGCACCAAACTTAAATGTAATAGTTAAGAAAGGGCATACTTATTGACTGTAATCAGACCTTGAGCGTCCCGCTCTCGTCTGAAGGATTAAGAGGCATTTATGCTAGTAAATGTAAGTAGGTAGCTTTGAATTCTTAGATTAGATAGTTTTAGGAGCTAGAGGGAAAACGGATATAGACACCCCCACTTGTATCATTGTAACATTAGCAGCATAATCAATCAAGAGAGCATAGAGAATAATAAGTAGAGAGCTGTGTAGAGTAAAAACCCATGTACAAAAGTTCCAGATTAATACAAATATTTTTAGTTCAGACTCATGGTGTCCAATTTCTTTCTGTGTTGCACATGTTGATTGATATATGCTTGTTTACTCTTTGTTATGCATTTTCTTTGATACGTGAATGTATGATTTCATATTGAATGTCTGAAATCTGAAGAGAGGGAGAGTAAAGAATGAGTTTCAATTGTTTCTATGTCTGAGCAAGATTTTTCCTACAAGGAGTGCAGTGAAATTGTTCGCAAGGTGTGCATTGACAGAAGTCAGAGTTCATCTTTGCAAGCTCAGGAGGGATAAAATTGTTCTCATTCTTGCAGAAGTGCAAGTTAAGCATAGGAGCCATGAAAGGAGTGTGCAGGATGAGTGAAGTCTCAGTGTTTTTAACCTGAGCGACACTGTTGAAAGACTGCTATCGCAGGGAGTGCGCAGAGTCGAAGAAATTCAAATACTTAGAAGTATTTGAAGAATTGCCATAAGGAGTGCGTGAGGGAGTCTTTTTGAAGACTCTAGTTGTGGATAAAAATGAGGAGGGATAGAATCTTCGAAGCTGTTAAAGAAAATCTTAAGAAGGCTAGTGCCTTGAAGTATTGGAAGGAGGCACAACGACGTTGTTTTCCTAGTGGGAAAGTTTCGTGAAGGCATACTTGTTCATTTCGCAAGAATTGTCAAAGAGGCATTGGACGATCAGAATTCTCTGTGGAGAATTCGTGAAGTCTAGAGAGTCGTCAGATCGTGTAGAGGAGCAGGGGAGTTACGGTTTAAAACCTTTACATCAGGATTCATGAGATCATGAAAGGCGAAGTCCTGAAGGGGAGAAAGGGTTTGTGTGGGCTAGTTATTGGTGAAGCAGATAGGAACTCGGTATTTTTTGGTTTTGTGGGTTGAAGAGTCGAAAGTTCGACATCAGGATTCGCGAAATCATGAAGTCCAAAAATTTAAAAAGGTGGGAAGTTCCATCATGGGACCCGCATTGACGACGTGTCGAAATTTCAAAATTTCGGCATATCGATGGATAAGAGGTCGAGACTTTTGTCCCGAAAGTCCCGAAGTCCCGAAACCGACAAGAATATAAGTAGTCCATTTGAAGGAGGATACGTGTCATGAAATCACCCATATTGGGGTTTCAGACGTTGGAGGTCAGAAAGGGAAGCCCTTCAACTTCGTGAGTGGCGAAGTCACAAGAAAATCGCAGTCGTCCATCGAAGGAGGATAGGTGGTAGAGATCTAGGGATCTTGTGAACTCGGAGGTTTGCAGGGTGAGAGCCCAAGAGTTGGGTGCTCCATGTTGCGAAGTCACGAAATCGTGAGGAGAGAGGATAGTCGTCGGATCTAGGTCATGGGAGGACCGTTGGATCAGGAACCCCATCTCATTTAGCACATTCGGGGTTTCAGAAGTTGAAAGGAGTTGTTTTCGACATTAGAAGTCGCGAAGTGCCGAAAGCCGAGCACGAGGGACATGTGGCAGAACCACGAAGTGGGCCTGGAAAGTAGACCAATGGACACACGTCACCTAGTGAAGAAGTCAACACCTGTTGACCTCTCTTGTCTCGGGGATTCGTGAGATAAGGGAATGAGAGTTCAACCCTTCGACTCACGAAGTCGCAAGTAGCGAGAATGCGAGGAGAAAAGCCAACATCGCTTCTCAAAATTTCATGGAGGGAAGGTGCCAAGTTTGGACACTCGAACTCGCGAAGTGACAAATACTGAAAGGTTCTAGCACTTAGCCTAGCCTGCGGTCACGCGAGGAAGGCACTGATAGAGGAAGATCCATACCCGTATTAGCATTTTGGGTATCACGAGATTGGAAAGGAAGAGTTGGGAGTATCGACTCACAAACTCATGAGTTGTGAGTTGCGACAAGCACCTTTAGAATTGGGCCTTGGTCATAGCGCTGTGGTTGCATGAGAAGGCAGAGCTCGCGCCTAGAACTGTTTTCACAGGGGAGCTTTTGAAAGGACTTGTGGATTTATCGAATTGAGATTCCAACGAGGAATCGAAAGAGCTGATATGGATCAAGGGAGATAAAGAATGATCCTGTGAGTAGATCTCGGCCCGAGGGTCGATAGGTCTGTGTCAAGGTCTTACCATTTTCTCTCCATACCTCAAGACCTAAACAATAATGTAAATGTCTAAGACCCTTCATTTAAAACTGTTGTGACAACTTTATTTTGATCTCTTCAATCATCCTAGTATCACTTATTGTTATGATAAGATTATCCACATATAGAGAAATCAAATCAATTTGACCATTTCTATCTTTCTTGATATACAGGTTTGGATCACGTTTACTTTTTATAAAGCCTTGTCGAAAGAAAAATGTATCAATTTTCTCATACCAAGACCTAGCTGCCTGTTTAAGTCCATATAAAGATTTCTTCAACTTGCATACAAGATGTTCATTTCCTTTCTTTACAAACCCCTCTGGTTGAACAAGATAGACCTCTTCTTTTAATTATCCATTCAAAAATGTTGACTTGACATCTAACTGATGCAACTGCCAATTGTTTTTGGTAGCTAATGCAATCATTAATCTAATAGTATTCATTTTTTCTACAGGAGAAAAAGTGTCTTCATAATCTATCCCTTCTTTTTGTGAATAACCTTTGGCAACCAATCTAGCTTTGTATTTGTCTATACCACCATCAACATTAAATTTATATTTGAACAACCATTTTCATTCTATGGGGGTTTTGTTCTTAGGAAATTCTGTCAATTCCCATGTTTCATTCTTAATTATAGAGTCATATTCTTCCTTCATGGCATCCATCCATTCTTTGTGGTCTTTAGCTTGCTCATAATTTAAAGGTTCTACCACATTCATAGCTTGAGTTATTAAGGCATAGTCTCTATATCTGATCGGGGTCTTGGATTGTCTTGTTTTCCTCCTTAGTTCTTCACTTCTTTGTGGAGTTCCTTCACCTCTTCTAGGCGTGCTCTAGATACTTGTAGAATCTACGATGCTTGGAGCTTCTCCTTGGACTTCTTCTTCTTTTTCATTATCATTTTCCTCATTTTCTTTAGGTAGATTCCACACATCATAATCATATGCTTTCCGTACTTCATCTGCATTTTCATGAAACAAC
>WSFP011488590.1:0-15156 GCA_009831015.1 Picea engelmannii
ATAAAGTATATGATATACCAAGATGGAGTTAATAAGATGACTTTACCAATGGGTGAGACAAACATGAGACATTCTTTTGATAATTGGTTGAGAAAATTGAATTTGTAGCTGTGAATGCAACTAAAACACACCCAAAATAATATTTTTTCGAACTTTGTTATCTTGGTCATATGAACTTTTTTTAAAACACCTAATTTTTTAGTACTTTTCATATTTGAAATTACATTCTAAAATTATCTTCAATGAATTTTGGAAACCCTTCTAACTATAGTTGCACTCCTATGACTTGTTATTTGTTTTGTTTTCTTGAAATAACACGACAAAAGTGAGAATCAATTGAAATTCTAATACCAATTTGTAGTGTTCCAATACACAAAATATAACTACCATTGCAACCATTGAAAAATCCTAAAACAGAAAACTCAAAGTAATATAAATAAGATATGGAAAGAAGGGAAAAAAGTGGAGGTACATACAATCTCAAGGGTGGACTACACTTGCAAATCCAAGTAATGGAGGAATATCTCTTTAATAAACACCAACAATTGGTTGATTGTATTGGTAAATTGATAACATATACATATGAGAGAGTGAAAACCCTTGCTTATAACAATCATAATGCACAAATCATAACTTGATAGTTAATTCACTAATTAGGCCCTTATTAAAGAAAAGTGTTATTTTTACAAATATAATATTATTAAAAATCATGAGTTTGCGCACAAAATGGCTTATGTACATATAATATAATACCTAATAAGGATGGTGTTTTTAGGTAAACAACATTTCCCACGCCTCTTTCCCAAAGAATGTCATTGGACATAACTTTCCAATCTAGACAAAACTTATAGACATGGATGAAGAGGATAAGCTAATTATAGACCCTAGAGCAGTTATCGACCACCACACTCATCATCTCATGGACAAAACCATAAACTAGTAACTCATTAAGTGGAAGAAGGTGTTTCTATAAGAAGCAACGTGGAAATATGAGCACGCGATGTAGTAACACCAACCACTACACAACTTTGAAAGCAAAGAGTTTTGAAGGGGGTGTACTATGTTATGACCCTAACATAGGGTATGTTATGGTTCCCTCTCTAATATAAGAGGTAACATGTATAATCAAGTAATGCTCAATCTAGATCTAGGCATGCATGAGTAACGAGTGAGAACTAGTATATATAGGAGGTTATGATATTCATTAATACACAAAACTGCATATTAATCATTGTATAAGGCTATTTGTGGTGATTGATAGTATCCTGCTAAAGTTTGAGGAGCTATAATTACTATTGGGAGACATTATCTCCCTTTGTATTTGTTATATTTGATGCATTTTGGTATACTTATACTTTTGTGATAGTTTTCTCGCCATGTATTCTCTTTAAGGAGTTTGGGAGACAAATCAACTAAAATTGTTGTTGAAATAATATTTATTAAATAGATAATAAATTATTTAGGAAAATATAGAAGGTCAAATAGGTCTTATTGTTGGAACCTCAGGTTCTGATGGTTCATCACACTTCTCTTGGAATCAATTGTTCGAGTGGTCGACCAAAATCTGGAAATAGTTAGTCAGATGATTGACCCGATATCTACATCAGTCAGTCGAGTAGTTGACAAGCCTATCGGTCAGACAATCAACCAACAATTGAAGACAGTCGGTCGATTGATTGACCAATTGAGAAATCAACCACGAGTTAGAGGCATGGGTGGTCGTGTTGAGCATCCTTCTCGAGTCGACTAGACAATGTGTATTTGATGAAGTCATCTCTAACCACCAACGATTGTATGTGGAAAATATCTTCCTAATTCCAAGGAAGTTGGTTATATCTTGAAGCTATAAATAGCATACCCTATGGGTCATTATCAAGCGTACACAATTGCGGAATGAACATATGCAGAGATGTTCAACATACAATGTGTTGTTCTGATCACAATGTCATGTGCTTAAGTGTTGTAACGGTGTCTTTAGATGCCACTTGTTATCTTTGAAACTTATTCCTCTTCAATTATCTATAGTTTTATTTGTTTGCTTCATATCAGGTTACACTCAATCCCCAACATGGTATAAGAGTGATTGGTTGTGACCTTCCATGTTGTCTGCAAATTGTGTTAAGTCGGATTTGTTGTGTGATTGACTTGGGCCAGTGATTTGGTGACAGTAACTTGTCGAAACAGGTCATATCTATTTCGATATCGAAGATGGCTTCGAAGATTGATCCTATAGTTTTGAATGGATCAAATTATGTTGTATGGGCATTAGACATGGAAACCCTACTGGAGAGTAAAGGATTATAGAAGTATACAGACACTGCGATTCGAGATCCAACAAACTATCAAGAAAAAAATGATGTTGAGGGGAATAAGGATGAGGCTATGGGGTCATCACGATCTATATCTCGCGGAAGGTTCAATTTCACATCAATGCAATCGAATACCCTCATCAAGTTTGGAAGAAACAAAAGTCTCTATTTGAAACAGTCGATGAAAGACATGTCATGCAATTGGAGAAAGAGTTGATCTCTCTTGATCCTCATTCTTTGGACAAAATAGAGGAGTATTTGGTGCATGTCAAGGAACTATAGTTGAAATTAGGCGAATGTGGAAAGAATTATCTGAATAAAGATAGACAACTCGTTGAGTTGGTCCTGATGAATTTGAGAACCCTATTTGACATGCTCGTTTCAACTTTCCACACCAACAGGCAGGCACACAAGGAAGATGGTAAGGATTACACTTTTGAGGATTTTGGTGGCTTATTGATCATCGATCAACGCATATTTCTTGATGAAGGTGAGCTTGGTGGAAAGCACCAAGCTCATTTTCTTAAGGGAAATGGAAAGTCGAATCACAAGGAAAGAGGATGGTTTGATACCCCTATACAAAGACCTAGATGTCTTGACCACAAACCTAAATGGAAAACAACACCCCATCAGAGTTGAAAGAAGAAGACATGCCAGTATTGTGGGAAGATTGGACATGTGGAGAAGGTATGATACAAGAAGAGAGACGACTTATAGGAGAAGGTCAAGTGCCTTGAAGGAAACATGTTGATTGTCTGTCAATCCACTAATAATTTCACCTTCCAAGTCAGAACTTCTCAAGCATTATTTTCTCATTATACACAAAATAAATGGGTAGTTGACTATGGGTGCACTCATCATATGGCTAAGGATCCTTCCTTGTTCACGTCCTTAAAGAAAGTTGTGGATAGAAATATATGTGTTGTTGATGACTTTGCTCTCAACATTGTTAACCACAATGATGTTCCTTGTTGACATGTGAGAATTGTTTATGTCTATCATGTATTGAACCTCAGTGCCAATCTATTGTCAATTTCTCAATTAACACAGGCATGTAAGATTGTGGAATTTTGGCTAAATCAGTTTCTTGTTCAAGATACGAAGAAAGGTCGATCGATCGTTGTCGATCGATTGTTTTCGGAGGGTTTCTTGACCCGAGGGATAATCTGTATAAGTTTTGTGACATGAATCGAGCCAAATATGAATTGAATTCTCGAATATATTGTCGCTCACACCGACAAACAAACTTGAACCTGGCATGAACGACTCAAACACCTACATTTTTGAAGTCTGCAGTTGATGGAAACTCAAAATATGGTTGTTTGTTTACCTAAAGTTTCCCCTCTTGATGGAGTCTACAAAGGATGTGTGCTTGGAAAGCATCATCAAGCACCCTTTGACTCTGACAAAGCATGGCGATCACAAAACCTCCTAGACCTACTTCACAATTATCTCTATTGCACAAATCTAACTTCCTTGGTAGCTACAATATATATGTTAACTTTCATTGATGATCTCTCTCATTTCACATGGGTTTACTTTTCGAAAAATAAGAACCTTGTCTTTGAAAAGTTCAAACAGTTCATGGCCTTTACTGAAAATCAATGTGGTCGACCCATCAAGTGCCTAATATCAAACAATGGTGTTGAGTATGTGAATCAACCTTTTGAAGAATACCTGGTTCGATCTCGTATTGACTACTAGCGGTTGGTCTCTCGTACCCCTAAGAAAAATGGGATTGCAGAATGCAAGAACCGGACATTAATCGAAATGGCTATATGTCTTTTGGAGGCTAAAGATTTGCCTCCTCACTTATGGGTTGAAGTTATCTATTGTGCAAACTATCTACTCAATCACATCTCAACGCAAGCTATTCCATCGACGACTCCAATCGAATGATGGTGTGGAAAGAATCCCTCTGTCGGCCACCTCTTTTTGTTTGGATGTGTTTCTTGGGCTCACATTTCTGATGATTTCAATAAGAAATTGGATGCAAAGACTCATGCTTTCATCACGATGGGATACTTTGAAGAATCTAAAGCCTATCGACTATTTGACCCTATCAAATGACAAATCATTATCAGAAGAAATGTATGGTTTGATGAGAAGTCTTTTGGTATCAAGTTGTTGAATTCCTCCTCTGGATTGTTACTGGATGATCGTTTGATGTTGTTTCCAACTTCGGTTCTCCTATTCCACTTTTCAATCATTCAACTAGATAGCCGAACTCTATTCTTATTTTGACTAGACCTTCAACCTCCAAGTCGATTGTTCAGTCGATTTTTGTTTCAATTGGTCTACCATCTCCTTCGACTGAAATTGTTCCGACTTTTGATAAACCTTATACAATGAACAATAGTTTACCTCTTTCTTGCCTACATTGATGGGTTGCCAAGACCATTGAAGTTGTTGGTCCTGATGTCGGTGATGTTTCCTCAGGTCAATAAAATTGTAGTTAGAAGCAACATGCCAACGTTGCTTTAATGACTCATCTGCTTGAAAGCTACGATCTTGTTACCTACTCAGATGCACAAGGACACACTGAATGGGAGCAGGCTATGCAAATAGAAATGGATTCTTTGTTGAAGAATCACACTTGGAATTTATTTCCCAGACCTGAAGGGAAGAATGTTGTGAAGTGTCGATGGGTCTACAAGAACAAATTTACGTATGAAGTTTTTGTTGAGTGTCATAAAGCTTGCTTGGTTGTGAAAGGATTTTCTTATGAAGAAGGCATAAACTACACTCAGACCTTTTCCCTTATTACAAAGATGAACTCTATTTGACTGAATCTTTCTCTTGTTGCTCAATTTTGATGACAGATCCATTAGATGGATGTGAAGAGTGTTTTTCTTCATGGTGACGTATCTTAATAAATTTTCATGGAACAAGCTCCTATCTTTTTGACAGATTCTAACCTGGTTTACCAACTTCAGAAGTTTCTTTATGGTTTGAAGTAAGCTCCCCAGGCTTAGTTTACTAAGATTGACATTTTCTTTCTCTGACTTGGTTTCAAACATTGTGAATCTAATCATAGCTTATATGTACTCCATAGTTATGCTAACACTTTGATTATCGTTGTATATGTTTATGACCTTGTCATAACTGGCAATAACATTGATCTCATTTTTAGATTGAAGAAACAACTTGTTGACTCCTTTGACATGACCAACCTTGGTATTTTGCACTATTTTTTGTGTCTTCAAGTGTTACCACTATTTTATAGTTTTTAAATTCTTAATACAAATATGTAAGCCCTGTGCTACTCCTTTTCAATCTGAAGTTAAGCTAAGCAAGACCTATCAAACTTCCAAAGTCGATGCTACCCTCTATCAACAATTGGTCGACAATCTCGTTTATCTTAGTTACAGTCGATCTCAAATCTCCTTTGTTGTTAGTGTGGTTTCTCATTTTATGCAGGATCCCATATAAAGCCATTGGAAATCAATTAAAATAATTGTTCGCTATCTCAAGGGAACCACTCATCTTAGTATCAAGAATTTTCGAAGTTCAGATTCACTGGTCGACTTCACCAACTCTGACTAGGTAGGTGATAGTGATGATATGAAGTCCACTTCTGGCTATGTTTTTCGCTTCAAAATTGGACTGTTGGTTTGGCTGTGCAAGAAACATAAGGTAGTCTCCTTATCGACTACAAAAGTAGAATATTGTGGTGTCATTCATGCATGCACAAAGGTAGTATGGATAATTTTGGGTGAACTTGGATTTCCTGTACAAACCTCAACTACACTTTACCGTGACAATTAGAGTGCCATTCAAGTTGTTGAAAACCCTTTTTCCCACAATAAAATGAAACATATTGAGCTCCCTCCTCACTATTTGAGGCAATTGGTTCATGAGGATGTTGTCTCTATTATCTATTGTAGAACAAATGATCATATAGTTGATGTCTTTACTAAGATTTTATCTAAAGCTAAGTTGATCAAGCTATGTATGATGCTAGGGCTTCAGGAAGTTGCAATTATGGGGGGGTGTCCTACTGACTTAATTTCACGTCTTGAATCTCTAGAGCCATGTGTTGATGGGGGGGTGGGGGGTGTTAGTGTTGACATTTTATGTAATTTTGGAAGTTATTCCTAAGTGTAATTGTACTGGTTATTCCTAAATGTAATTTTGAAAGGGTTTATTGATAAGTCGTGTGTTTTAGGTCTTTTAGAGTATAAATAGAGTTTATATCGAGTCATTTTGATATATCATCGATTATAAGTACAAGAGAGTAGTACACACTTATCCAGGAAACTATTCTTGGTTCGTATTTGGGTCTCTTTGGTCTTGATTTCATGAAAGAGCATTGTATGACATTGTGCATGTTGGAGGAATCTATACTGAGGAAAGTTTGCAGGGTTTTCTCCCCCTTGAGGGTTTCCCTGAGGATATATCTTGTTGTTTTGAGGATATCTATCTTTCAATTGTGATTCTTTTGCATATTAAATAATAATAAAAGAATACACACAATATCATCTCTCTTGAAAAATCAACAGTTAGAACCTCAGGTTATGATGGTTCATCACACTTCTCCTGGAATTAGTCGATCGGGTGGTCGACCAACATTTGGAAACAATCAGTCAGACAATCAACCGACTATCTACATCAGTTGGTTGAGTAGTCGACGAGCCTATTGGTCAGACAATTGACCAACAATTGGAGACAATAAGTCGGTGGATCAACCAGTCGAGCAATCAACTTCAAGTTGGATGCAAGGACGGTCGGGTCGACCATCCTTGTCGAGTCAACTAGACAACACAGATTTGACGAAGTCAACTCTAACCACTGATGGTTTTATGTGGACAAGATCTTCATGATTCCAAGGAAGTTAGTTAGATCTTGAAGCTATAAATAGGAGAACTTATGGGTCATTATCAAGCATATGAGATTGCGAAGTGAACATATGCGAAGACGTTCAATATGCATTGTGATATTCTGATCACAATGTCATGTGCTTAAGTGTTGTAACGATGTCTTTAGATGCCACCTGTTATCTTTGAAACTAATTCTTATTCGATTGTTTACAATTTTGTTTATTTGTTTTGTATCAGATTGCACCCTATCCCCAACACTTATATCCAAAATGAAATAATGAGAGAACTCCAAATTTAGACTCTAATGGGCCAACCACCTGGATGTCATTATGAACTTTAAAGCAAAATTGGAACATCAAAATTAAGCTTCGAAGCAATGTCTTCACAAAAAAATTCGGTATCAAAACCAAATAATCAATATATTAACACCTTGTCACTCCTCATCAACCCTAAAACTTCATTAGAAAACTACGACACCTCCTTCCTCACCCTTATCCCCTTGTTACTCTTTGTAAACTTTAGTCCATTTCAAATACAACACAATGCCACTTATTAAATTATGTTTCAATAAAAAATAAAAAACATTAAAACAATAAATCCTATGAATATACATCCATATTGCAATTAAAACATTCATAATGTTAGCACTAGGAGTTGTTCTTAGAATGCTTTAAGGACAAACCTAATACCCATTTAATTCTCAAGTGACCATAATGATTTTAATAAAGTAAGCCAGAAAGAATCTGAGAAGATTTGAGATAAGTTCTCCAATACAATCCAATAATAGCTTGTGTCCCAACAATAAGGGCTAACACAACATTTGACTATCTTGAAAACATGTAAATGAACCTGAAGATAGTATGAGAAACACAACCATGAACCAAACAATATAACTTCCATCTCTGAGTAATCAATTCACTGATGAATATTTGCTAACTGAGATCCTCTCAACCAAGAAACACATAATTCTTCAATGGACAAAATATCATGCAATAAATAATTTATCACAGAACATTCAAGCAAGTTGTAATTGTACCACATATACAAAGAATCTCGTTAAATAAAGAAGAAAAGAGTAGAACTGAAGAATAACAAAGATGGCTAATCATCTACTATATTAGAATCTTGTGATCTAGATACACAAAGTTTTCATATGCAAAAGTTCAAAATAGATAAAACAGTCTCAAAAATCCAAAATTCCAACCCCTTCTTCATCTAAAATCCATCCTATATATCGTATCTATGCTTTGTAGTCTAAGGGGTCGAATTAGAGACAATTACATTTGATTCCCCCCTAGTTAGGAATTGGTTACAATAAGTTACAACAAAAATTGTTCTAGTTCCTATTTTTTAGGATCTTGTCTTATGCCATTAATATATTCTAGAAACCATTAACTTGCTTGATCTTAGGATGAGACACATTTTCTCCATGTTTCCCTTTAGCCTCGGAGGAGTCCCTTTGAGTTTCGATCTCAAAATGAAGAATAATCTTGCTGATTGTGTAGTTCCGCAACAAACCGCTAAATTTCATTGCAAAATTTCCTATAGATGATGTTTTTTACTTTTCTCCCAAATTGTTAATTGGGTTGGCCTGATGTTTTGTAAGTTGATCAATGCAGCTATGATGCCTCTCCACAATAAATTTGGGCAAAACCCAGTTCGTATTTTCCAAGATATGATGAAAACGAGATTTCACAGCTTACCAAAATTCGTTGTGGAATCTCTGTGTATGCCAGTTTCGCAGCGAATCAGGATTTCGTTGCAGAATCTCTATAAATGCAGATTTCGAGCCTGTCACACATTTTTTCACTATTTTTTAATGCTAGCTAGAGGTCCTCTCCCTTCTTAACTGCAAAAATGTATTTGAGCATCATAACTAACTTACTTTTCATGATCAACAAATATCGAGTGTTACCAAATAAGATTCTTCATCATTCTATTAGTTACAAAATTGCAAAATTGGAATTTGCTCAGTAGATTTTAGTTGGCAGTAGCTTGTCCCATTACATCCAAACCACTTTTAGCAGCCCTTTCTTACAGCTAGTGCAACTTCCTCTTCAGAACTCTATCTTCATTTTGTAGTGTCATTTTCGGTTTGTATGCATTCTTTATTTACTTGTGGAGGTACAAGGACCTTTTTACCATGTTTATGTTGTTGGCAATGCCTTTCTCACAGTCATCGAGGTGTGCAACTATCTTATTCTTCTGCTTGTCAGGTTCCATGGCTGTCAAATGGGGTAAAAGGAGTGTGGCGAGCATAGATATTAGCAAGGATTCAATAGGGTACAAGGAATATCAGAGGTTTAGTCAAAGAACAGGGTTTCAACAGCGAGTGAAATGTTTTGCAGTGAGCTGGATATTTTGTAGCAGACCAAAATTTGGTAATAAGGTTATAACAACAGAACCTCAATATTATGGGAAGTATGGTCAGCAAATAAGGCTTTGATATCAACGAATGGTAAGACATTTGAAATTTTGGGCAAAAACAGAGTTTTGGCAGCAAACGAGGATTTTCTGCAGCGAAACAAGTTCAAATTGTTTGGTGGCTGCAACATGATCCAAGAGCTCACTTTTGATAATAACTCATGATGACATGACCCTAATGACCAAGACCTATCATCTAGTCTCCAAAGACTAGCTATGACCCTAACAAAACTAGACAAAGCAATAATAATAAAAAAATGGAGATGACCTTCAGTACATTTCATGTGCTAAGACATGACTATCAAGTTGAACCAATAGAATCCCAATGTCGATCATCATTAATCATCATAACCAAACGATCAATATCTTAACTTATATACCATTGATGACCATAGAAAATAATGTATAACAAAATTATATTTTGTACCAAAAAAATATGTATGCACAAGGATTCTCAAAATGATCATACCATCACCATCATGTACAAAGCTTAGCAATCAAAGTATAAGCTATTGTCTTCGTCACTACAAAAGAATATCAACAATCCATTTGTACAACTCATAATCAAATCATTTTCTCATCGACAACCCAAATAATAAGTTTGTTGTCACAACATTTTCCCCTTCTTCATAAATAATAGAATAAACAAGTGGTCCAACCTTTGACTCGAGTAGAACTTGCACGTGAGTATGTTGGTCCTGCTTCTCAAGCTGTTTGAATTAACAATTGACGGCATGTCAGGATGAGTCAAAACAACAACAACACATTGGGATTCCAATGGAGGAACTAATACAATGAAAACATGTTTTGGAGGAAGAGGAACAATGTTATGAACCAAACTCCACGAATAACATAAGCATAGAAAGAAGAAGTAACTCTACACCTTGAGAATGATAAAGAGTCAATGTATAATAAGTGATTTCGAGGGGGAAACCTACTTTTAGAAAAACATCCAATGCATAAGACAAGATGCCTATAGAAATGAATCTCCTTTATTATAAATAGGAGATGAAGTGAACATGATGTAACCTACCACTAAGTCGACTTAACCATAACTAATAAACTAATGATGAATGAGGGTTAGGGCCTTAACATAGTCCACCTCTTAAAAACAAATTGCCCTCAAGGCTTGTAATTAAGGGTGTTTCTTCATAAATTTTCCATTCCACATGTAGCTTCTTCTGGAGGCATATTCTTTCACTTGATTAGGTACTCCATAATGGTTATATTTCGAAGAGATATAGAACACCAATCTATAACTTTTTTCAGTTCAAGAATCAACTTCCCTTCTCCATCTAATTATGGAACTTATGTTTTCATTGGCATAGTTTGTCCCAAAACTTTTGTTAGGAAAGATACATGAAAAACTTTATGAATGTGAAAAGAAGGAAAATCTAACTAACATGCCAGTAGTCAAATCTTGTGAATAATCTTGTAGGGTTCATAAAATTTGAAAGCTAGTTTTTTGTTCTTCTTTTGTTTGAGGGTAGATTTTTTATAAGTTTGTAGTCTCAAAAATACCCAATCACCCTCCTCAGATTGTTCTTCACTTCAATGTTGATTTCCTTGTTGCTTCATCCTATTTTGTGCCACTTAAAGGCTTTCTTTAAGAATTTTCAAAGTTTCTTTTGCATTCTCCATATGTGACTCTACTACTTGTACTTTGGACTGGTCTTGCAAAAAGTATGTGATACCAAGAACCAGGTATCCATAAAGAGCTTCGAATGGAGACATCTTAGTAGATGTGTGATAAATGTTATTATACTACCATTTTGCTAGAGGAAGCCACTTCACCCATTGAGATTGCTTGTCTGGAGAATAAAAATGTAGATAAACCTCTAAACATTTTTTAACTATTTTTGTTTGACCATTTGTTTGTGGATGATATGTTGAACTCATAACTACTGTTGTTCCTCTCAGCTTTCATATTTCTTTCTGAAAATTTCATGTGAATTTTGGATCTTTTTCACTTACTATTACTTTAGGAAATCCATGAAGTCTATGAATTTACTTCATGAACACTTTTGCTACTTGGATTGTAGTATGCAACCACACAAATGGCATCCTTACATTCTGATTTTGGTAAACCTGTAATGAAGTCCATTGACATCTCTTCCCATATTTTATTAGGTATGTGTAAAGGATGAAATAACCCTAGATCTTATATTGTATCTCATTTATTTCTTTGGCACATCTAACATTCTCTTACAAATCTTTCAATATCTTTCTTCATTCCTTCCCAAAAAAAACTTTTTTGAGCCTTTGATATGTTATCAGGTACCCTGAATGTCCTACCATCAGAGAGTCATGATACTCCCTTAATATTTGTTGCTTCATATTTGATTGAGGGTATAAAAATATTCTACCCTTGACCAAAGGACAACTCTCTTAAACTCCCAATGTTCCATAGAGCTCATCCCTTCTTTTAGACATTGAAATGTTTTTGTAGAACTATTATTGTCTAGATATTCATGGTGTGATTCTTCCACCACACATGAATGGAAGAGGTAATGGAATATAAACTTGATTCTTCTTCTATTATGGAAAGAGCATCTACTACCACATTGTCCTCCCCCCCCTTTTTAGATTATTTCAAAATTAAACCCTTGCATGTTTTATACCCATTTTTGTTGCTCTTTTGATGACAATCTTTGCTCCAAAAAGAACTTTAGGCTATCATGGTTTCTCTTGAATTTAAAATGCTTCCCAATGATATATTGTCGCCATCTTTTGTTGCATGTAAAATTGCTATGATTTATTTTTCATATGTAGATTTTCCCTTGAATTGTTACTTTCAAAAGCCAATGGTCTCCCTTATTTTGTCGATGCTATTACAACTCCTTGTCTCGATGCATCACATTCAACTATGAATGTTTTACCAAAAGCAAGTGTTGCCAGTACCGGTGTCGAATACATGGCATCCCTTAAGAGTGAGAATGCCAAGGTAGCCTCTATATCTGATACAAATGAATTTTTCTTCAAGAGAGATGTGAGTGGGCCTATAATGCGTGCATAATTCTTAACAATTTTCCAATAATATCATGTAAGAACAAAAATTCCTCTAAGGCTCTTGATATTCTTAGGAATGGGCCATTTTTTAATATCTTGGGTCTCTTGAGGGTCCACCTTAACCCCTTCCCTTGTAACAACATGGCCCAAATATTCTAATTCTTGTTTCCCAAAAGCACATTTGGATCTTTTTACATACATTTGATTGTTCTCGACAATTTGTGGGACTTTATCCACATGTTTAATGTGATCTTTCCATGATTTTCTATAGATAAGTATATCATAAAAATTATAAAACAATGAACACAAATTTTCTACGGTCAGGTCGAAAATTTTTGTTCATAAGGTTTTGAAAAGTAGAGGGAGCATTAGTCAACACAAAAGGCATGACCAATAACTCATAGTTCCCTTCATGTGTTCTAAAAGTTATTTTGCGAATGCCTTCTTGTCTTAATCTGATTTGGTGGTATCCTAACTTAAGATCTAACTTTGTAAAATAATCCACTCCACGAAGCTCATCTGATTATCGCTCATCAATATTTGGAATATGGAATTTATCCTTGATGGTGATTTTATTCGGATCTTTATAATCAGGGCACATCCTCCAATCATTGTCTTTTCTTCTTGCCATCACTACTTGAGATGAAAAGGAACTATTGTTTGGTTGAATAATACTTGAATCCAACATGTCTTGTACTATTTTCTTAATCTCCCCCTTTTGCTAATGAGAATATTTATAATCCCCGGATGGTGTGCTAGTGGAGAACGCGTGTCATGCGGAGCAGCCAGGAGAGAGACTCTGTGGCGCCAGCCATGTGACGAACGCGTGCCTCTCCTTCCCACCACCTTCATGCCTTTAAGTCTACCTTGCTCGAGACAGGGCGCCGTTACTCTCAGTGTGCCCTGCTCTGCCTTATCGTCCCTCCGATGGACCAGCACCTTCGTTCGGCCTTTACTCTGCATGTGTGGACATTTAATGAAACACACCAGCTCCTTGGGCTATTTGAACTGCACCAGGGGCTCCAGATGCCTCATTCCCTCTTGGTTGATTTCTCCAGAGCTAAGCCTCATGCCCAGCCTTTCTTTGGCCTATTGTCACTCTCTCCCGGTCTGTTGTCGCTCACTTTGGCCTTTGGTCATTTTCGCATGCTTGGTGTTTCAGAGATGCCTAGACAGCGAGGGAAGTCTAAACGAGGCACGGCATGGCATCCTAGTGAGGCAGGCGCACCCGCAGGCACGCCCGCTCACAGGATATTCTCTTCCCTCAGCCCGAAGAACGCCAAGGTTCTTCTATTTCCCTATCGGGAAATCTGCTCCCACAGATCTTCTCGCACAATCCCCCTCTCTTTACTTATCGGGGAATCGGACTTCGCGACTTCGCGATGTCAAAGGTCAATCACCGGGCTCTCGAATCCTCGAGACCCGATGACCAGTCAACGCTGACCTTCCCTTTACTCTATCGGAAATTTTCCTATTGCAATTTCGGTACTCGCAATACCAAGCAACTCGTCTTACCAACTCCCGATACCCAATACACCGAAACTCTGATGTACACGTGCGAGTTGACTTTCCACTTCCCGTCACTTCTATCAAAAATTCAGACTTCGCGGGATCGCGAATCCTGATGTCAATGGTTTCGGGACTTTTCTTTTCCTGAACTCCGATACGGTGTGCCACCTGTCCTCCACTAACTTCCTATGGCCCCACACACTGTCCTTCGACTGTCGGGATACCGCGTATCGCGATTCCTGTTGCAATAATTTGGAGCTTCGACTCACGAAACCCCAATCCACGATATGCGTGTGAATACAACGACCCTCGTGGTCCTGATCAACGGCTCCGCCTCTCCTGAGCTTGGAACCTTTTGGGAATACGTCGTCGTATCTTCCCTGCACCTTTTCAAGATCTAACGACTTACGATGATTCGCGAATTCTCCTCGGGGAATTCCGACCGTCCGTTCCTTCCTGATGACTTCTGCGAAATGAATCAAGTACTTCCTCCACGAAGACTTGTTCACCCGCGCGCAAACTTGCAGCGCCTGCTTGAATACTTCAACCACAAATTCTCTGTGTGCTCCTTCGACGAATTCGAAGACTTATTCTTCCTGATCTTTTCACAACTTTCAAATCCTCAGAAAGAAACTTTGCACGCACTCCTTGCGGTAAACCTCCAACTACATCTGAGTGTTGGAGTCTTCGACTCTGCACACACTAGCAGCAACAATCCTTCAAGGACTCACTTAGGTTCGCAACCCTGAGACTTTTACCTGGCCTGCGCACTCCTTGCACGGCTCCTGTGCCCAACTGCACCCTTGGGATGAATGAGGACAAAAGTTATCTCTATCTGAACCCTCTGTCAACGCACTCCTTGTGGACAATTCAACTGCACTCCTTGCAGGAATCTTCTGGCTCAAATAGAGAAACAATTGAAACTCATTCCTTCACCCTCTTAGACTTCAATTTAACCATGAAATCATATACACAACATATAAAAGCAAATGTATAACAGGAAGCAAACATTCATGAGCATATCAACTTCAAATACACAGAGAACAACACAAAACCATGAATTTGAATCAGAACTCTTCTATTAA